>PVKS010006479.1:0-78224 GCA_004027875.1 Aplodontia rufa
TCAGTCTCGTGTGACAGCTGGTGGGCAGGTACTTGGCACTGCCAATGTTTTAAATGTGAACTTCATCTTCTGCCTTCAGTTCAGGCGTTGCACCACTTAAGTGTGCTCCTAATAATTGTCCATCTGACAACAGGGGTGATCTGGCAGGAGGGTGGATGGCCAGTAGGGAGAGAGATGGAGAGAAGCTGGGAGCCATGGCTTCCGAGAGAGAACCAGGGTGGTAGAGAATGGGGGAGCGTGGGTGGCCTGGGGCTATGGCTGGCATTCTTGGTGGAACTGCTTTAATCCCAGGCTGGGCTACTGCTGTTATCAAAGGGGGTGGGAAAACAAAAGACTTCTCTTTTGGAATGCCAGGTGGACGTAAATGTTCATCCTTTAATTTTGCAATATCATTAAATACAGAGGCAAGAGGTTGGAACTTGGGTTCCCAACTGAGGAGGTAATCCCAGGTGTAGCTGCCTCTTAGATCATGTTTGGAGGTTATCTGAGTTGAAAAAGCTCCGTATCCTGCTTCCTGATTACTTGAAATAAAGATAGACTCTTTCCTGACATCAGCCTGGACGCCTGCTTTCATTTCTCTCTTCTGAAGTGGCTGAGGTGATACTTTATTTTGAACGTAGAGTGAGCTGCAGCCTTCTCCACCATCTCCTTCCTCAAATGTCTGGCTGGCTTCTCCCGCTTCGGCAGTGGCCACCCCGTCAGTTTCCCCAGACATGCAGGAGAGTTGATCCGAGTCCCGGGGGATTCCTGAGTCTGGCACCCTGGACCCCCGATCACTCAGAGCTGAGTCCGAGTCCTTTCTGTAAGGATGTTCGTTTATCCTCTGGATTTCCTTATCTTCTGCAGTTTCTCCTTCTACGGAACAGTGGCCACTGGAGTTTGAGTGCCTGTACAGGTTGACAAGGTCCTTCTCCATGACGCTTATTAAGCTCAGCCACTCAGGCATGGCTGGCCCTGGAACCTGGTCTTGGCACTCACTGGCTTTCTGGAAGACCTTGAGCACGCTGGCTTCTGTAGTCAGTCTCGACTTGCTGTCTAAGGACGGCGATGCTTTCTTCTCCTCACAGCTGTGTAGCGTGTCTTTCTGTTTATGTCTTAATATCAGTACGATAAGAATGCCAACGAGAAACACAAACACTACAAAGGAGACTGTGAGGCTGATTGAAAAGCTGTCTGCGGACAGTGCTGCGTGTTTACCTTCAGAGGACAAAGACACGTTCACAAACACGGTGCAAGACGTGAACTTGGAGCCTGGTTTGGGGCTGTGGGCGATGATTTTCACTTCAAAGGTGTGTTCTTTGACGATTTGACTTTGTATTAGGGGAGCACCTCTAATCCAATAAACATTTCCGTTTGTTTCATTGATGAAAAAGAAAGGGGATGGAGTTCCAAGAGAGTAAAGGATGATGCCATCCATACCAGCATCTGCGTCAGAGGCTTCCACTCTGCCAATCAACTGCCTTCTTTGATTCTTTTCTAGGAAGTTGAAAAAATATTCATCTTGAGTGAAAATGGGTTCAAATTCATCTACCCCTTCAACGTCCACCCACACCATCAAGGAGGCTGTTGATCCACTTTTGTCTTTGGCCTGAACTGTTAGACAGTGCTTATTGACATTTTCGTAGTCAAGAATTTGCTTAGCATGAATATCTCCTGTGAAAGGGTCAATGGTGAAGAGCTCCTGGTCAGGAGGCATAGCGCTAGTAACAAAGCAGGGTGATAAAATAGAATAAGTCAATTCTCCATAAGGCCCTGCATCAAAATCCAAAGCCTTTATAGAGCATATGGTAGAGAAAACAGGGAGATTTTCAGGAACAACACAATTCGTGCTTGGGGACATAAATTGAGGCACGTGGTCATTGTCGTCTAAGACACTGATACACACAATGGCAAAGGAAAAATGCTTCTTTTCTTCATCTGAAGCTCCGACAGTTAAAGTGAATGTTATTGTTTCTTCATAATCCAGAGGTTTAATCAAATAAAGGACTCCGGATTTCTCTTCTAAGTGAAAATGTCCTTTCTCATTTCCAGAGATTACGTGGTAGATGATTTCTGCATGTGAACCCATGTCACGGTCACTTGCTGAGACCACAGTGATGTGGCTCCCTACAGGGGTGCTTTCTTTGACATGGGCATGATATTTCTGACTGCTGAATTGGGGGGGGTTGTCATTGACATCAAGTACTTTTATGGATACGACAGTTGAGGAACTCAAAGGAGGGCAGCCCCGGTCAGATGCTAGAATGACAAGCTCATGGATGGCGCTTGCTTCTCTGTCCAGGTTGTGAAGCAACACCAGATAACCAACTTGCTTTCCAGGATATTCTGAATGAATGAAACTGGTTTCCACATGGAAGTTGTTCTGTGAATTTCCACTGATGATGGAATATTCGACATGTGTATTTTCATAGGTCCAATCATGGTCAATGGTTGAAAGAGTGAGGAGTGAGCTTCCAATCAGGGTATCTTCAGCCAAGCTAAGATTATGGTGCCCAACTGTAAACTCAGGGGCATAGTTGTTGATATCTTGTATTTCTATCTCCACTAATGTAAGAGCCCTCAGGTCAGGGATTCCACCATCACTGGCTTCGACGAGAAATCGAATTGTTGATATTTTATCCAAAAGTAACAGAGAGCTGGTAATAAATATTGTGCCTGAAAAACAAGACAGAGCATGTCAATGTTGTGAAATGAAGTGCTGATGGCCAGTTTAATCAACACATGCTTATTGAATATCTGAATATGTTTAGTTGTTTGTTAGGTGTGTTATTTAAGTTATGACCAAATCCAGATAGAAATTCAAAGTTATTATATTCACATTTTTTACAACCCCTAAGATTCAGAAACAATCTTCATGGCATTCACTTTATGAAATATGTGTCTTCTTGAGATTTTCACCACAATTTTTTTCTGAATTTTTGTTTTTGTATAGTAAGTTGTTCCATAACTACTTTTTAAAGAAAAATATGTTTTTATTAGTGTGTTATAGTTATACATAATAGCTGGGTTCATTTTGACATAATCATATATACATGAAATTTAGTATTCCATTTCAACTCCCAGTGTCTCTTCTTTCCCTCCCCTTCCTCCTCTTCCTCTTCTCCTTCCTGTACTCTACTGATCTTCCTCTATTTATTTATTTTTAATTGATGCTTTATAGGTATATATAAAGGTAGAATTACTGTGGCATATTTATACATGCACATAATATAATTTTGTCAAATTCATTCCACATTTACTCCCCTTTCCATCACTCCTTCCTCCCCCCTCAATCTCTTTCTTCTTCTCCATTGATCTTCCCTCTGTCCTTATGATATCTACCCCTTTCCCATTTCCCCCCATTTACTTTGCTTAAGCTTTGGAAAGTGGGAAAGCATTTGACCCATGATTTTCTGAGTCTGATTTATTTCACTTAGCATGATGTTCAAAAATTCCATCCATTAACCAGCAAATGCCATAATTTCATTCTTCTTTATGGCTGAGTAAAACTCCATTATATATAGGTATCACTTCTAAAGAGAATATACTTTTATTTGGAAAATTTATTTCTTATTCTATGAGCTGTAAACATATGTATAGAGATATTCTGGCATGAAGATATTTATTCTGGAAATACTGGTTGACACTCACCCTAGTCAAACGAAAGCAGTAAAAATGACAATATGGAGTTATAACTATTCCTTAATTATAGAGATACTTTTCCTAACTTTCATAGTTAATTCAGCAAGTGATTATTTCCCTTACTGATAAAATATATTTAAAACTTACTATATTAAATATAGGCATATGATTTTTATAAATGTGTATAAATTTTTCTAAGATGAATGTGTTTAAGTATGTTCACTGAAAAAGGATACCAAATGCTGTCATTTAAATGCCACATTTCAATCAGAATTGCACCATGGAATAAACTGACTTGATTACATTTAAAGTTTTAAAAACTTTCTGATCAACAACAAAAGTGAATTGAGTGTTCAGAGGCAGCACCTGTCACACTTCAATTTGCTGTGTATAGGGCAGCAGTTGCCAGGATCTGACATCATCTGAGTGGAGAGAGAGAGAATGGCCAAATTCCTGACATGTTTATATGCGTACATTACTTATTCCTTCTCAGGCTATGTGGTAACATTTCCTATTTCTCTTACAACACCCTGTGGACCACATTCTGATATTTTGGAACAAAGTTGTCCTTTCAAGTAATCCTGAGGTGATTTTTAAAATTCACTCTCCTTGCAGGAATGAAGCATGGTGGGTAGAGATGGGAACAAGAAGTGGGCTGTGTCCCAGGTTCTGTTCTTTTCTAAAGTATGCTACAACATTTATTTTGCTGATAACATTCATCTTTATCAAATTTAGCTTTGAATGTCCACTCATTGTTCTATTTTATCTATACTACTCTACCTAACAGTTCTAATCTGGAATCACCGGCCTGAATGCATTTTATATCACAAGTGTCTTGTTCTTAGATAAAAATACAGAGAGCCTTAGAAGACATCGTATAGAGCAGAACAGCACACTGGTTTCTGTCTAGTAAAAATGGATCCTTGAATTATTTTTCTTCTTCAACTATTCTTGTCCTAAATGAACAAATGATGCTATTACTGAATATTTTTGTGCTTGGCTTGGGTAAAAGACTGGGAATGTGAAGTCCTCAGCACTGAATTAATCCTTTCAACATCATTTTGATTCTTGTTGAATCCTGGGATAAATGCCTGAACTGTGCCTTTGATGGACACGCGAATGGGAGGTTTACTATTTTGGGGGTCTCTGAATTGCTGAGTATTTACCAGCATTTAACCATGCCTTTTGCTTTCCAGCCACTGAGATGTTTGATAAGAGAAATAACAGGCATTTGCTACTGCAGTGCTTGACCTGAAGATAAATAAGAAGGTGGTGCCTATAATTGCAAGGAGTAGAGGCAGGAGACTATTTTAGGAGCATTTGGAAAGCTCCTAAACTGTAACTCAAACCAATAAGCACCAAAGTCACTAGAAATAACTCACCATTCGTGGGATCAATAGAGAATTCCTTAGGAGGGGAAAGGATTCTGTAAGAAATGTTCTCATTGCTTTCTAAGTCTGAGGCTGACACAGTCAACACTGAGTACCCCAGAGGTGCCAATTCAGGAACTGTAACCTAAGGGATAGAGAGGGAAAAGGACATCATGCTTAAAGGCGAAAGATATTTTCTTGAACAGGGCCCAAATATGATGTCATTTTATCCATTTTGTTTGTGGAAACCATACAAAAACAACCTGACTTTCTTAGATACATCAGTTATGGAGTTGACACATTAAAACATTATATTGAGGAATAGCTCAGCCTTAGAGCACTGGCCTAGCACATGTGAGACCCTGGGTTGAATCCTCAGCATAATGTAAAGGGAAAAGAAACAAAAGAAAAAAAAAGATTATACTTTTAGTCCCTGGATTCATAGAAAATAAAGTTTAAGTTTTCATTCAGCTTTGACTTTTACTGTGAATTTTTTCTTCTAAAGTATATCCGTGTGCAGAATATAGTTAATACAATCACCAATGTATTATTATACCATGTACACAGCATACTTTAAATCACCTAAGTTAGTTTCCCCCTTGTGCTGATCCTTAAATCTTGCGTTTTCTATATTCAAGAGTCCTGGAGCCCATTTCCAAATCCTTAGTTGAATGCTATTATTGCCCAAACTTCTATAAATATATACTATGCCCTAAATACTAAAATATCAACTTTATAGATTTATTCTTGATCCATTTCTGTAGGTTATTAATGGATTCCAAAAATATGCCTAGGGGAAGAAAAATATTTCCAAATTAACTGCAGATAATCCAAACCCCCTGTCTTACCTGTGGCTTTGCAAATATTAAGCAAGTTCCAATTGTTCTGAACAACTGGACTCCAGCCCCATGAAAAATTTCCGAAAATGATGACCTACATACCTTATAAACTAAAATGACTGAGACATTCAAATCCGTATGTGTTTAGAGTTTCCACAATATTAATATAAAATAATATAATTATTAAAATCACATAAAATAATGAAAATAATATAAATGTTAAGATAATATAAAATGTCATAGCATTAAGGCACCAAAAACAATGAATCCTGTCTGCCTCAGTGGGCCAATGATGAAGACTTACATCTCTTTAAGCTCTTTACCTGATAGAAACCTTGAGAAAACACTGGGGGGTTATCATTGACATCTAACACACGGACAGTGAGGGATCCCTCTGTGAGGTGTGCTGAATCCGAAATTTGGATGAACAACTCATATTCGGAAGCTTCCTCAAAATCCAACGTTTTCACCAACACCAATACTCCAGTATTCGGATCAATGGCAAACTTGGCTCCAGAGTTACTCTCTTTTGTGAAACTGAAGATGAAAGCTGGATTCAAATCCGCATCATGAACTGACACCCGAGACACAATTACACCAGGCAAAGAATCTGAAATAATCACGACCAATGTCAAACTCCATTAAAATTCATCCTTTGAAAACAATTTCTTTAATACTGCAATCCAAGAATTCTCATTTAAGAATATCCAAATAAGTCCAATGTGATTTGCTCTTTCTTGGCATGATTTCTTATACAAAGCTCCTTATGAACTAAACAACAATTCAGAAGAATTTATAAGCCCTCTAAAAATGAAAATTTACCACAGAGTAGAGAATGAAGGAAGTAGGGTTCATTCAAATTTTACATTACAGTTTTTTTTTAATCATATACCTACAATACAATCCCAAGGTCAAGAAACATTCTTAGCACTTATCTATACTGTATAGTTTCTGTATCAAAATCATATATTCATAGTGGATGTGAGTAGGAAGAAGAATATTACTCAAAATATTAATGCAAAACACAAAAATCTTGAAAACAAAGTCAAATTTTAATTAAAAATATTTGGGTACAAAGGTAAGAATTAGCTACTCATTCCCTTGTATTTATTTTTGTAAAATTATTTATTTTGGTATTGCACATGTACTGCTTCCTTCTCTTAAATCTGGTTTTCAAAATTATCAAAACTACAGAAAGAAAAACTAAATATAATACTAGTGATGAAAGAAAACCCCTAACATTAGTCACCAAAAAAAAAAAAAATCACCAAATAGATGACAGGCTCAGTGTCTCACATATCACATGTGTTCTCCAGCCTAAATGGCCCATGAAAGGGACTTTGTTTCTAAGCTTACAGACACGATGCAGGTGGGGAGTGTGCTGAGATGCCCAGAATGTTCCACTGTACATGAGCTCATAATGTTCAGTTTTCAAGCTTGAGCCTTCTTGATGTGCACCAACCACACCTTCCCCCATTCAGTGCATTTGATTTATGCAGTTTGCTCTAGTGATATATTTATACTGGGCACATTGCTGTATTTTAACACTAACGCAAGTGCTTTAGAATATTTTTCCCCCACAAAATCAAATGAAAATAAATAGGTGAGATGCAAAACTCAAGAATGTTTTTATTTGTAGAATTTAATAGTTTTAGATATCCCTAGACATGAACATTTCTGAAATATCTCTCTCTGTAAGAGGTGATGGTTATGAATTGTTTGAAACACGAACACAATAAAAATATTAGGGACATTTTAGGAATGAGTTTGGTACTAGAGTGAAAGCAAGTGGCTGGGGATTTAGCTCAGTGGTAGAATGTTTGCCTAGCATATGTGAGGCCCTGGGCTCAATCCCCAGGAGAAAGAAATTGATGGGGACAGGGGAGCAGAGGCAAGGAATGAGCCACTACTGTTTTTAACTTCAACTATAAGAATTTGAGTTGGTTTCACCAGTGTAGTGAATGAACATGGACAACTTTGGGTTCATAAACTGTGGAGATCCACAGACCCCAACAATTAAGATTACTTTTATATTTTCAACCTCCACCATGAGTGTTAAACAAATGTTGAAGTCTAAGGGATTTATGGAGAAAAAAGGATGACATTGTTCAACCAACATCCAATTTATTTCATATATTATCATTAGTATCCTGCAAAGATTGCCAAAGCTAGGAGTCTAAGAACATTGCTTCTTCTTCAGGGAGATTTGTTGGGCTCTGTGCAAAAGGAAAATCGCCATATTGGACGTCATAATATTTCTCTTTCCTCCCCCTTCACATTTCGTGCGCTCTGAGCAAGGTGAGTTACGTGCCTGGGCTGGAGTGCTACTTTCTCTCGCTCTCTCTCTCTCTTTGCACCCCTCCCCCCGTCGTTGATAGATGACGTCACCAACGTAATAGTCCCTCATTGGCTGAAACGGGCTAGTTTTGCCACTTCACTATTGGTCCCTTAGCAGCCTGCTCTTGCTATATCTATGGATGTGCGGGAGAAATAAAGTGGGAGAGAAGTTTCAAAGTGCCACCCAAGTATGAGACTGAGTTCTTTTCTCCCCCGGCCGGGAAGGAAGGTCCCACTTTCTGGCCGCTGGCGCTCACCCCCTCACCCCCGGGGAACGGCCCAGGTCCGGGTCGTTCCGCCCGCTCCCGGCTCCAGAATGCTTCGGGGAGCAACAGAGATTCACATGGGTACCACAGCCAACAAAATCTGCTTCTTCATAGAGTAGTTTAATTTTTAAGAAATACCTGCACATAAACAGACATTGTGAGGAATGGCCATCAGGAAATGAGGACTCAGCCTCTTGCCGATCTGAATGCAAATTCCAGCTTTAACACATAACTCCTTTGACATTTGATATTTAACTTATGACCATCCACTTTTTATTTTATTAAAGGAAGCTAAGCATTGCCAAGCCTGCATGGCTGTTAAGGGCTAGCATTCATAGTTAACTTACCATCTGGCTGAAAGAAATGATTAATGACAGTATATAAGTTAATCAAAACCACCATTCCAGATTGCCACACTTACTTTCTGCAATTTCTACTGCTTCAGAGGAGACAAAAGCTGGAGCATTGTCATTTATATCAGTCACCTGAATCTTGACCGTTGTTGTAACAGAAAGACTGGGAATCCCTTTATCTGTAGCTTTCACAATCAGGCTGGTTTGGAAAAGAATCAAGGAATGTTACACAGCATCCAGGAATTAGAAAAGCAACATAAATATCAAATATCTAGTTGAAAATCTAAAAATGAGCTGACTAGTTACTTTTATTTCCCCCCTGGCATTCTCTAAATGGTATCATTTAAAAATCATTTCATAAGAATGGTAGCCTGAAATTTATTTTTGACATGTTTAGAGAACCAAATCCAGAAAGCTTCCAGGGATCATGAAATATTAATGTCAAAATGAATGGTCCACTAATGGGAGACAGACTATAAAATTTAATCCTATCCTACTAAGAACAACCTAAAAATTACAAGCACCAATACCTGTTCTTTGGATAAGTAGATTTCCTCTACTCTGCCAAGCACAATCTAAATACAGGTACATTTCCACATTACTATATCAACAAAGATAGAGCCACTAAAAGATTGCTTTGCATTGTTATTTTTAAGATCGAAATTTTGAATCAATCAAAATTACAGAATTAAGAAAGGACACTTGCATGATAGAGAGTAACAGACAGAGACTGAAGGGTAGGGGAGGAGAGTGGCTGGGAATGTAGCTCAGGGGTAGAATGGTGGAGTACTTGCCTAGCATTTGTGAGGCCCTGGGTCTGATTGATTTACTTTTTGAATGTCGCTTGGATCATTTCATCTATCCATTTCACTTCCATCTTTAGAGCCTGCTCTTCCTTCAGGTAGCATGATCAGCCATCATGCTTTGCTGGGCCCAACAGGTTTTCTGGGACATGGACTTGCAATGTCTTCAAAACCAGGATAATCCAGGTAAATGGGAAAATGGAATTTTCAGTGCTAAACCCAAGAAGGTCCTGGGCACACCTAAACAAGTCAGTCCCTGCAGCCTCCCTGCATTTTCCCACCTGTATTGCTGTAATGCATCATTTCTCACCTGGAGTACTTACACATAACAACCTCCCTACACAAGTCTCATCTTTTCCTATTTATCACTCACAGAGCACCTCAATCTCTCTATCTAAAATCCCACTTGTGGGCTGGGGATAGAGTTCAGTGGCAGAACACTCACTAAATGCATAGGCCCTGGGTTCCCCAGCACCACCAAAAACTAAATAAAATTTTTAAAAAATCGTATCTGCACAACCCTGTTCCCCAATCTTAAAAACCTTTCCTGGGTCTCCTTGTCCAGGTTGTCCAAACCCCAAGCACATCCCCATGACCCACCTTCTGTCTAGAATCCCTGTTCCTACGCTGCTTGGCCTTTTGAAGCTCATATCTCTTTTGAGACTTCACTGACCTCTCATTTGACCCTTTACTGATTTCCATGGCAATCATACTTTCTGTTCTTAATGATTTATTTGTCTACCCCTTCCACAAGTTTCTTTAGAGCAGGTAGCTACCTTATTTTATTTTCTTTAATAAATATTGAATAAATAAATGAATAAATATCAAGCATTGGATTCTCATAGTTTGCCCAAGGTTACATTTGTGTTATATGACAGAGTCAGAATTCAAGCTGAGGTCTTAAGCTTTGCTCTACTATTGGATACTACGTCAATGTGCCTCTCTTACTATGTATATGCAACACTCTAATGTATAATCATCAGCTTGTTTTCCACTCCTTTCTAAACACTGTGAATTCCAGGGAGAAGCAGCTGAGTCACAGAGTGAATTGTTAATTAAAAGATGGTCTTTACTTCAGAAGTGGCATCCATTTAGGCCAGTTATGAAGACTAGCTTTTAAGAAACTGAGCCTTGGAAGTAGACACATTTGTACTTTATTTTCAATTGTTAGCCCCTTATAAGCGTCATTTTTCCAATCCTAAATTTGAAAATGAGGTGAAAAAAGTATCAATTCGTTCTTGGTTTGGACTCCACTTACTAGCAAATGACTGCTCTCAATCTGCTACTCATGAAACATGCGGGCTGCTGCTTCTACACTGTCTGAGTTGGGATATCAGTAGCACAGCCATTTGAATTTCACAATTCTAGGAATAATTCCATGTGGAAAGTTTATTTTGTTAGTATGACCATCAGTCAGGTACATACACAAATATTTTACTAAAAATAATCAGCTCACCAATTGTCTTCCCTTGCTCCCTGCCCTTCCTCAATGTCTCTTCATCTCAGCCAAGACATCCAAGTTAGGTTCCACCAACTCTTCTGATATAGTCATAACCACCCTTATTTTCACAATATGATAATTTCAGGACTTCTATTTAATTTTTATATCAGGTTTAAAAACAAACAAGTAAGGTTTGCTGATACAGAGGAAAATATGTTATTCGGTTTCAAAATAAAGGGTAGGGAAAAAGGTTTCTCAATGGCTTGAAGAACTATGAAATTAGATATGCAGCAATTCTATACACAGTATCTGTGAGACCTAAAGTCATCTATGATTGCTCCTTGGCAGTCATTATGAAACGATTGGTTGTAGCCAGCCCAACTGACTTCACATCACAAAACTATTGCCCTGATTAGTATGACGAGCAGAGACTATAAATGAAGCTGACCAGATTTTGAACAGATTCATTCTAAGTTCAGAAAATATTTTTTTCCTGTTCTCCCAACCATGGGAAACTTCTTTCATAATGTTAAACTTTAAACGAGGATTTTGACCAAACAGGATCTTTTTTAATTGCCTTAAAACACAAAGTTGTTGGTAGATTATTTAAAAAAAAAAAAACTCTTTCTCAACTATATCATAAATGCCTACCAAGAATTTTCCATTTCTTTTGAAATTCTAAGGAACAACAACAACAACAAAAATATCAGCCAGCATCAGAACCACCTATGAAAAGAACTACGATTTTTGGTTAAGACAATAGTCTGACTTCTCAAGTTTATGTCCTTTTTATCCCCAGATTCCACAAAAGAAATAGCAAGGAAATCTAAATCTGTATATCCATAAAGCTAAAGAGAAATGGGAAAAAATGTTAGTGGGTGGAATGGGTGAGAAGTATCAACATTTCCAGATTAAGGAGTGATTTTAGATGAATGAGTTGAAGAAAATCAAAGAATAAAATGCACTCAGAATATACAACACCAAAAGTGAACCCTAATGTAAATTTCAGATTTGAGTGATAGTGATATTTCAATGTAGCTTCATTGATGGTTAAAAAATATACCACCATAGTGGACGTATTGACAGGGATGCTGTGTATGTGCGGGGTAGGGATATATGAAATATCTCTATTTTGCTCTTGGTTTTGCCATGAATTTATAAAATTGCTCCAAGAATAAAATCTCTTTAAAAATACATACAGAGGAATATAAGAACAAATGAGGAGCAGTTTTCCCCAAGCAAACAAGGAGAGACTCAAGACATGTCAAAGGGTGGGTTGAAGTACTGAGCTAAAAGTTGGCAGACTAGTTAAACCAAAATGCAGAAGAATCCTGTTCCTCTGCCTATTGCCTTTCACTTCCAGGAAGAAGAATTCCTGATGTCCTTACTTAGGGTAAGTGATGTTGAGGGACTTTTCCAGGAAAAATGAAAGCTTCCCACCAAAGATAAGTGAACTCTATACACTGCCATTGGCATGTCTCTCGTTCCTCCAAAAGTGAGTTGTGCTAATCAGGCTCCTTTAGCTCACTTAGAGAGTCTGACTTTGCTAATGCCTCCCTCGTACCCAGCAACCATCAGTTATTTATAACAAGCCTCCAGCATGAAAAAGAGAGCTCAAAATACACAGTAACAAGGAATCCAGTGGAAACAGTATTGAAAGGAATAAAAGAAACTATAAAAGCGATTCTAATGAGTGTGCTTGAAGAGATATCAGAAAACAATGAATTCATAAAACAAGAACAGAATTCTACAAAAAATCAAGATCATGAAAAAGCTTTTGAAATTAAAAAATTATCTATCTACATAGATATAGATACATAGATATAAATAAGAACTAGAAAATCATATACATATATAGGCATATATATGTATATATACACATATCCCATTTAAAACTAGAAAACAGGGATGAAAGTTTAGAAGATTAAAATTAAGGCAATATCCCAGAAAAACAAAACTACGAAAAATAACCAATAAAGAAATAAAAAATAGGAATACTATATAACTAACCAAGTCCATTTAAGTAGTCTAACACCTGATTGAATAGGATTTTTTAAATGAAAGTTTAGAAGATTAAAATTAAGGCAATATCCCAGAAAAACAAAACTACAAAAAATAACCAATAAAGAAATAAAAAATAGAAATACTAAATAACTAATCAAGTCCATTTAGGTAGTCTAACACCTGATTGAATAGGATTTTTTAAAAAAGCACAACAAAACAAACAAAATACAACTCCCCAAAAAACAGAAGGAGGGAAGTTATTAATGAAAGAATACATGAAAATCCTTAGTTAAAGAGAACCAAACATTCATTAAAACAGAAGTAAACCAAAGTATATAATTATAACTTTTCTAAATGTAAAAGATAAAATGAATAATCTAAAAACTTTCATAGAAAAGGAAAAATTATACAAAGTAAAAGAATTATAAATGCATGAAACTTCTCAACAGCAATGCTGGATTTTATGGGATAAAAGAGCAATGACTTCAAAATTCTAAAATATATTTTCAAATTCTATATTGTCCATTGCATATACCACATGTGAGAGTCAATAAATGTATGCTTAGACATGCACAGACACAGAAAATTTACATGTCTGGTAACTTTTCCTACAAAGTGACTGGAAGAGAAAAGAACTAGAAAGGCATGCATGGGGCCTGGAAACTATGGGCCCAACCTAGATGAGGAATAAACCAAGGTTTTGGGATATCAGCCTTGTAGTGCTAAAGGTGTCAAACCATTCATGCTAGCCCATAAAAGCATAAAGCAGCAGAAATGAGACCGCCAAGGGAAAAAAAAAAAACCTGACAGAATATTTGATATCAGAGGAATTTGTAGGAAGAGAAAGAAGGGTGAGATAACAAAGCTGATGGAACATTTATAAATAATTAACACATGAGCATAGCAAATTGAGCAAGCCAAAAAGATTGATAATCATTAATTCAAGGAAGCTTGCTGGTGAAGGGAGTGTATGAAAGGAAATAAAATCATATGCCTGGCTGTGAAGAAAACATTTATATAGTCATATAATATTAAATATTTATTATAACAGGAAGTTGCTACAGTTTGGATTTGCAATTCTGAAAGGCCCATAAGTTGGAAGACTTGTCCTTAGCCTCTGGTACTATTGGGAGGCATTGGAAACATTGAGAGATGAGGCCTAGTGGGTGGAAGGTGCCTTTACAAGGGATATGGAACCCTGGCTCTTTCTCTTTTTTTTACTTTCCAGCAATAATGAGGTAAATAGTTTTACCCCAACATGTGCTCCCACCATGATGTACTCTGTCACCACAAGCCCAAAGCAATGGGCCAACCAACCAAGGGCTGAAACCTGAAACTATGAGTCAAAAAACCTTTCCTCCTTATAAGTTGGTTATCTCAGATATTGGGTTGCACTGATGGAAAGCTGACTAATTAATAGAAAAGTTGAGAGATAATGTTTAGATTATAAATTAGGAGACACTGTTTAGAAAATGGAGAAAATCAGTTAAATGTGTCTGTTTCTGGAGGTCTTTGCTGTTGGGAGGGGTGTGGCAGTGTGGTTACTCACTTTCGTCAAAGTCTACTGAGATCATTTCAACTACTTGCTTGATTTTATTTTTAAAATGGTGTATTACTTTGATAACAATACAAATTTAAAATAAAATATATTTGTGAGATCAAAATCTTTAATCCTCATTTATCCTTTGAATACTTCCTTTTTGCTCACATATGGCCAAAGCAAGCCCATTCTAAAAGCATACCCTACTGACAAGCCTGAATCCCATTCGTTACCACCATATGACATTCTTTCCTTTCAATACGACATTGTTGAAAAAGAGAAATAGTCCATTCTATAGAATGTGGTCTTTGGTTCCTATTTCAGTCACCATTTTCTCCACTATAATCTGCTTTTTATCTATCAGTTTGGTGGGTCTCCACACAAAAATCTCTTCCAAATTGTGGGCATAAACATTATAAACCTTCAAATGCTTGTTTGAAATGAAAAGAAATTGCCAGATCACAATGGCATTCATTGAAAAGTGTTCAGAGGAAAAACCCCACCATATGTACTTAGGAAACTGAAAGAACTGTGCTAATCCTTTGGCCACTGTCCATGAACAGGAGGACACAAGGTTAGAGAACATTAGCATTCTGGAGACCACAGCACGAAAGTGAACAAAAAGCAGTTCAGAGACACAAGCCAGATGGGAAAAAGTTTTATTTGAATTTAAATAAAATCCCTTTCTTTGAAGTTTGCAGACACTCTGGAAGGTAATAGCTAATACCAATGAAATATTTGTTTTTTTAAAGTTTTTCCTTTTTTAAAGAGAGAGGGACAGTGAGAGAGAGAGAGAGAATCAATTTTATTTAGTTTTTTATGTGGCCTTCATTGCTCTGAAACTTCATTGTGCAAGTGGTGCTGGGGTTCAAACTCGCGTACTTGAGCATGCTGGGAAAGCACCGTAACTGCTGAGCCACTGCTCCAGCCCAGAATATGTGGTTTTTTTCTTTCAACACTAATGGTGTTTGTAGTTCCTATTTGTAATTGGAAGTTGGATTTGCTTACTTAATCCATAGAAGTTTTGCTAGAGCAAAACCCAGACTTGGGTGAAAGGTCAAACTCATGTTCTAGACTTACCAGAGTTGAAGCAACACATAATCTAGGGGAACTATAGATATGTTGGAGTGGGGGAAGAGGTGGGAGGGAGGGAGGATAGGGAGGGATCTAGGAGAGGGAATCAACATTGTAGCTTCCTCTTTACACCCCTGAGAAGCCTAATAATCCTTATGCAATCATTTAATTCTGGAAAATCATTCATATTTGCACAATCATTCATATATATATATGTGTATATATATATAGAGAGAGAGAGAGAGACTGAGATACATTTATATCTGTTATAGGAGAAATATAGAAGAGTTAGGAGACTGGGGTGTGAGTGACATGGGGGTGATTCTGGATTAGGATCAGGGGTATATCATATCGTTACTACATATGCGTTTATGATTGTACAACAACAAAACTCCTCAATAAAATTAAAAAAGAATAGTTTTATTATTGACAATCAGTGCCTTAACTTAAATGTTAATTTAACAACTTCATATTCTGCATATTAATCACACTACAGCTATAATACTGGGTAGATTATCTTGCTAGAGACCAACTGGGGACAAACTTACTCCTTGCAAACTCCTAAAACAGAGGAATACTTGTAGAAACTCTAACTCAACACATTCTGAAGCTTCTTCCTTTTATACAATCCAACCTCTCCCTTTGGTTTCCATGACACCACTTTTTTCGTGGATCTTTCTATTCCCTTAATCTGTTTGTCCTGATTCTCGAAGTGTGATAATTTACCACCTCCCATTCTCATCTTACACATCCTCTCTAGGTAGTTCCATTTTATACCCTTTCCCTGGGCAAACCACAACTCAAAATTTTGACTCGGGATGCTTTTTCTGAGTTCCAAATTACCCTTTTCAACCATCTAAAGGGGATCTTTACTTTGTTTTTGTACCGGCTGTTTGCTCCTGAAATTCAAGTTGATGAGAATAAAAACCGTAATCCTCATCTATTCCCTTTTCTATCTTTCCTATGTAGAAATTTCAGAGCCATTTTCTATTTCCTTCTTCATTCAATAAATTCAAATTATAACCAGGTCCCTGCAGATTCCATATCTGAATCAACTTTCCAGTATGTCCCTCTTATTATTTTGCTCTGGAATATCCCCCAAAGGCTCAGGTATTAAAGGTTTGTTAAGATAATGAGGAAGTGCCCTTCAAGGGGACTGTGGGACACCAGTCCCTCCCTCTGCTCCTTTTTCTCTTTCCAGCTATGAGATACGCCATTTTACTCTGCCACACTTCTTCCATCAGATTCTGACATCACACAGGCCCAAAAGCAATGGTCTCACTAATTATAGACTGAAATCTTCAAAACTGTGAGTTGCAATAAACCTTTTCTCTTTCTAAATACATTTATCTCGGGTGTTTATTGTAGTGATGGAAGGCTGAATAGCATAGCTTTCTATTTCCCTCTGCATCATCTAGGTAACAGACCTCTATTAGATATTATCTAACTTGCCTTGTCTGCCTAATGCTAGTTTTCTGTCCTGCAACGCATTCATTACTAGAAACCTTTACAACATAAAGACAGAACATTCACTCAACTGCTCATGCTTTGTTATAGCCACAGAATAAAACACAATTTCCATTATACAAAAATCCTTCAAAGCTTGTTTGTAATTCGTCAGCCTCTGTGGTTACCCCACATTCAGTTGCTTCTCAGGCACATTCTATGGTTCATTAATTCCAAGCATATCAAATACTTCAGCACATCTATGCCTTCCTCTTGGCCTTTTTGACTAGAATGACTTATATTTGTTTTTCCACAGGCAGCCAAGAGACTGGGGTTCTCCTTCCAAAACTACTGCTGATAAGCTGAATACTTGGGAAAAGCTCATTAGTATCTCAGTCCATTTCTCACCTTGTATGTTTAATTGTTTTTTCCTGAATTTTTCATAGTCACAATGAACATTCAGTGGAGAGTTTATATGAGTTGAGCATTGCCGCTGGCAAATAAATGATCTTACTACCTGAATACCTATGCTATAGAATTTGAATTTTTAAACATCTAAATTAACAGTTGATTAGGTTTTTTGCTCATTTTTATTTAAAATCCCTCAAAAGAAAACTTTTGGCCCTAAAATGTTATAAAACATATGTGAACACCAATTGCCAAAACAGCAGTATTTCAAAAATAAAGGAAAGCTGAACACTTTCCAAAGCATTCACTCAGGATACAGCAGACCAGGGGGAAATCATCCTATAGTTTCCATTGCTTTAAATACCAGGGAAAAGGCTGAGAATGTAGCTCAGTGGTGGAGTGCTTGCCTAGTATGCACAAGGCCCTGGGCTCAAGCCCTAGCACCCCATATACTCAAAAAAAAAAAAAAAAAAAAAAAAAAAAAGAAAAAAAACAAAAATGGAAGACAGAGGGGGCATAGGAGTTGGGGTAAAGAGGAAGCCTGGACAGGAAAGAAGCTTAAAACACTTCCTTGCTTTAGTAATGCTGGAGAAATATGTGAGTGTGTGTATGTGTGTGTGTGTGTGTGTGTGTGTGTATGTGCATGCATGCGTGTCTGTGGAGTGGGCAGAGGTTCAGCTTCTCTTCACTTTTGCTTCTATCAACCGTGAGTTCACTTCTTCATGGGGACTTGGAGCAAGGCATTTTAAAATATTGGAGCCAATTTAAGTGTTGGGAACATAGAGACTGTGACGCAAATAGGAAAAAGTTGAAAGAAGTTAGATTTAATTATTAATTAGGCTCCATTGAATAAGAGGAACACTGTAACAGAACAGTCATTACAATTGGGAAATGCTTAGCTCCCTCAACACAGCACTGTCCATCTCTGTGTCTGTCATCACTCAACTGGCACCTAGATTTACCTGCAGTCATCCATGGAGAGGACAAAATTACTTCATGCTGAAAATCACTAAAGAAACAATGTGGTGGGAATAGGTTTTTACATGTTCATACAGAGTCATAAAATTGTTTACACTAAGATATTACCCAAAAATTCCTAATAATTTACAGGGTAATTTCTTAAACTGTTAAAGATACTTTGGAAATAATATTTTGAAATATATTAAACAGAAAACTAAACACTTGGTCAAACTTTTAGAATTGGAAGGTTTATTTAGTTGTTAATTATTCCACTTCACCCAGGAACATATTCTATTTTAATCAGTTCTCAATGCTTAAACACATGAATATATTCCATTTTCCTCATAAAATGTGAAAGTAGTCTGGTATAGGAGAATAATGACCCAGCCTTTTGTATAACTATTTTCCCTAAATAAGATATCTCCTCTGTAACTTATACGGTGATAGTGTTACACAGAATCAGAATACCTGGGTACATGTCCAAGTTTGATCCCTAAATAGTTCTGTGACCCTGAGTATGCCAGTGTTTCTCTGTTTTCCTCTCCATGGTTGACTGTAAATAAGAAAAAGGCCACCTAAACTTCCTTGTGAGGTGGCTGTGAGTATTAAATGAAATACAGTAGTCTCTGCCCCTTCCTATCTCTGGTTTTGCTTCGCACAGTTTTAATTACCCAACATCAACTGTGGTCCAAAAATATCAGATGGAAAATTCTAGAAATAAACAATTCATAAGTTTTAAATGATATCATGTTCTGGGTAGTGTGATGAAAACTCTCATTGTCCTGCTCTGTCCTATCTGGGCATGAATCATCCCTTCTCCAAGCGTATCCACACTGTATACACTACCCACATTTTAGTAGCACTATTGATTACTGTGGAAGACATTTCTCACCAGCAGGGAGCTAACAAGTACCTAGGCAAGGCTGAAGTTCAGGGAACACTCGATCAGGCCTACTTGCTGAAATCAGTGAGTCTTGCCTGGGGGCTGAAACAACTTCCGAAATACCCTGTTTCATAAACATTCCTTCTAGATCAGTTACTTTTGTTTTGAAGTCCCTTGATAAACTACCTTATCTTAAACCACTAGCAAACTTTCCCTTTTTGATCCGCACGCAATAAAAGCAAATGGAGTAAGGGACTTCACTTACTCCATTTGTGTGGCCCCCTGACTTTCTTGCTCTTTAAATCTATGCTCTGTGTCTGTCTGTGTCATTCTCACAGGTATACTGGTCCCAGCCGACAGATTATCAGATTGACTCTTGTGGTATTACAGTGAATGTGTACAGATAACCCTTATAAATAAACCTTAATAGTACCTGTAAAGTGTAAGAGCAGTGAAGCAAAAGATAAAACATGGAAGGACAGAGGAACTCTGCTACATGTGGTAGCACTGCAGGGAATGTTGGGAAAGATACAACATATTCGGGGTTGGGTACTACTCTGAGTTTCAGGCCTCCACTAGGGTTCTTGAATGAATCCCCCATGGATAAGGGGGCTCGAGTGTACTATATATATATGTAGTTGGAAATATATATTTCCAACTATATGTTGGAAAAACATATAGTTGCAAAACAAATAAAAAGAAAATGAAAATATATGTTAAGAAACTCTGGTCTCTTTGACCCCAGCATGCCCATACAATTTGCCAAAGGCAAACAAGGTTAACAGTTTCTTCTAGAACCTTTCCAAATATTGGAGCATGCTCTTCCTCAGTCATGTTGTATAAGCACTATGGTGTACCTTATATTCCCTTCATGTGCTCACATATGCTAGAGCTCTCCCCTCAACAAAGATAGATACACCCCTTTCTTTTTACAAATGAGTTACATGGTGTGCCATGAAGGGATTGTGCCACCATCTTTTACCCAATGCCTATTTGTGTTAGGTTTCTTTAAGTCTTTTGCTTCTACAGATTGAGATGCCGCAAATATCTCGGCACAGGAGTCTAGACTTTCGTAGTGCTGATTTTTAAAAAAATATGTAGAAGATCTGTGACAGGATGAGCCTGGCATACTAGACCAAAAATTTTAGCATTGAACATATGCTTTTAATAAGATCATTTCTATTATTTCTGTTAGAACTAGTACTGCAGCAAAGACCCTGATGACAATGTTGTTCTTTTGTACAAGAAATGAGAATAAAGATTGAAAAAGAGAAATGTCATTCAGTTCTCATTGTTTTTAAAAATAAGAACAGTAAACTTTGGCAGGGGCACAATGGTTCAGTAGGCACGTCACAAACATTCTCTTCTTAATGTCCCTCAGTACTTAACAGCACCACAAATTCATAAAATCTTAGAACTAGTCTCATCACTTTTTCCAAATTGCAAATTATTTGTAAGGCTATTTTTACATGACCATAAACTGGATCAAAAGAATACACATTTTACAGCTAAACTGCCACAAACAGGAAGTCAAAGCCAAAGGAACAATACTGTCAGAAGTCAAACAGAAGAGTGGATCAAGTAGATGTGAATCCTGGACAAACCTGTAGGAGCTGGTGAACTCATAATCCAGAATGGCATTTGCTGTGATCACACCGCTCAGCGCATCAATCTGGAAGGCTTCCTCTTGGTTGCCCGAGAGAATGGAATACTCAATAAGGCCATTTGACCCGCTGTCTAGGTCAGTAGCAAAAACCTAGGAGGAACCGACTCTTCCATTAGGTAAGGTTTAATCGGCAATATGGGATAAGCCTGCTTTTCAGAGAAATGCATTATGAAAGAATCACAGGTTGTTAATGTATTTTAAAAACCATCATTTTGAAAATACAAAAAAATACAATGCCTGAAGCTTGCATTTAATTTTGTAATAAAATGCGTGATGGGTGAAATGAAATTTTCTGCATATTCATCCAAAGGATTTCAAATAACTTTCACATGTTCTGGAGCTATAATTTTATGCAATAGGCAAAATTGCTGGAAAAAAATACCTAATTTGCTTGAATAGAAGATTTCCAGTACTGTATATGAATTCACACTGGCACCAGAAAAGGAAATAAGTGTTATAGGAAACCTTCAGAGCATGAAAAGTAACTTCATTTGCTCTTTTTTTCTTCCTGTTGAAACTATCACCTATAAAATAAGCCATGTGTGGATTTTTTTATATTGTCTTGAATTTTAATTAAAGGGATCTTTAAAAATGAAAAATCCTAGACTTCATACTAACAAATTGAAATCCTGATCACTTCACTTGATGAGTTAGCAAAGTAGTGCTAAGGCTGAAAAAAATGTTTTGCCTCATTTTCCAGGAGATGTATTGTGTAGTCTCCATTAAAGTTTAATGGCTAAAGCAATCATATCAATGGATCGAAGGTCTTATTTAAGAATAAATTCCAGGGGCTGGAGCAGTGGCTCAGTGGTTTTGGCACTTGCCTGGCATGCACAAGGACATGGGTTCAAATCCCAGCACCACATACACAACAAAGTGTCAGAGCAATGAAAGCCAAATGAAAACTAAATTAAAAAAATTGATTCTCACTCTCTCTTTCTCTCTCTCATTGTTCCTCTCTCCTTAAAAAAAAAGAACTTCCAGTTAATAATTAAAATATGTGTATATAGTCATTTATATCTGTAACAAGGGTGAATTACAGAGGAGACATGAGATTGAGGAGTGGGTAGGAGGAGATCTTAGACAAGGATTGGGTTTAAGTTACTTTGTCATTATGTATGCATGTATGAACATGTAGCAATGAATTCTTTCAGTATGTAAGACTGTGTTGAATCAATAAAAGGAAAAAAGAATAAGTTTTAGATTTATTAATTTTCAAAAAAATTATACATCTTCCATGCTTTTCAGCCTTAGCTCATGTCCCTTGTCACCTCTCTCCTGGGCTATTATTTTGATGTCCTAGTGAGATTTTGCTTCTAATTTATTGATCACACTGTCACTAGAGTTCTCAGTGGATCCTTAGGGGCCCAAGTGAAGCATTCGAGATCTCATCAGAAGGATACATCAACCAGGTATTTGCTACAGAAAGGCAACAAGAAGAGAAACTAGTCCCCAACTGGAGACAAAGGAAACCCCATTGTGTCCTCTTGGGACTTAGAAGTGGTACAGAGAGTAGGCCTCGCAGGGCAGGTACTGATTAGTGTTTTAAAATGCTGGTAGCACATGCCCACTGTGGCCAACTTCACCAAGAGAAGGGTGTATCAGTGTGACAGCACCCAGTGAGCAAAACCCTGGGGAACTCTAGGGATTGACGGCACAGCTTCCTTGAGTTGCTGCCATTAAGATGACTCAGTTCTGGTTTGTCTGTCTTGATGTCCCTTCACCCAAGATTCATATTCCAAAAGAAAGTCCTAATGACCGAGACTGGGGCAGTGCAGAACTCAGTGCCAGGGTGGGAGGTAGTCAGTCCTTGAACAGCCACCAAGTCTGCACCCAACGAGCAGGACCAGTTCCTCAAAGGAAATCTGTATAACCACCAGAAAGCATGTGTACAGTTGGTGGCAAGAAACAAGAAGTAACCAGGTATAACTTCCAGAACCCTCTACCTTTCTATCCTTCGAACAGGACAGAGAATGGCAGTGCTAGCTTCCTGGGAAGTAAATGAGCTGAAAATAGGAACATCAAAGGGCATAACCTGAGGCACTGGTGGGGCACCTGGGTACTGAAGGTGTCTTCACTTGCACTTATTCCACATGGAGCAGTCTGGTCCTATGCAGGTTAGCATGTGGGACAGAGAAGTGCAAAACAGGTGCCCCATGCAAGGATCTTCTTGAGGAAGAATGACACAGGAAGCATCTGCCATCACCACCAAACAGTGTCACTAGGCAGTGATGATAAAGTAAATGCTCTCAATTTCTTAAACATCCCAGTCTTGGCTGAAACCAGAGTAAATACAGCACTTGAGGACCAGGTTGGTGACTGGAGCAAACAGGCTGCTCTAGTACAACATAATCTGCAATAGTAGCCAAGAGGATCCTGGATATCCTAGATTGTGTGTGTGGCACTGAGGTGCACAAAGCCAAACCTCCAATGCAGCTGACTCAGCTGGTCCCCACACAGAGGAGGTCATGTGCATCAGGAACTGCACTCAAGGGAAAGAGAAGGTGTCTTTCTATCTATTCAGGTAAAGGCAACTGCATGTAAAGTATTGGAGGTCTTGTCCAGAGAGTGCTAGCTTTCCATATAAATATCAGACTACTTAGCCCAGAGAGGAAGCCCATGGTAATAAGCACGAGGTGCTGGTCACACCAACAGCATTTCAGGAGCCAAAGGAAATGCCCACTTTATGGCTAACTTTTCTAGGAAGATTGTTTTATGCTGATTTTCTTTGCAGATTCACAGGAAATTATAGATCTTCTGATTCCCAGATTTCTGACTGCAAAGATTCAGTTTAATGGTGAAGTGAAAGAAAAAAATAGGTGCTAGTCCCGAAGCAGGCAGAAACACTGCTAAGGATGGAAGGATACGTGAGGTTTAGAGGTGAAGCAAGACCATCTGATGAACAGATTCTCTTGTTTAGGATTTGGGGGCTCATCACTGAGATGAGACTAGTCTTGAAGTTAGTCAACTTGCCTGTTCACCCTGTTAAGACCTGAAGCAAAGATCAGTCCTCTGTGAAGCATTGTATTTTTTCTCCAAGAAGAGGTTGTGACTCACTCCTCTTTTCTCTCATGACACTAAATGCAAGATTCTATCATAATATTAATTTTTGACATTTGATTTTATGCTGACATTAATTCCCCCACTAAATTAAATGCATTATTAAGGCTGATCATTTTTTGTGTTCCTGCAGTGTTCCCCTAGTCCTTGCTAGTGGTCCCTACAGAAAGTAGGTAGCAGGAAATGAGCACTGAATGAATAAAGAGGAAAGAATGAATGCAGAAATTTTAGATTTCATTCAATCTAAGGTTGCATTCAACCCTCAAACTGTGTACCTGGAGACATCTAAATTTTAATTTATGTATTGGACACAATGCCTTCCATATTTTGATGTACATTGATATGATTCACACATGTACTTACACACACACACACACACATACTTTCATTACCTGTATGATATGAGCATTGTAAAGCTGGCCTTCAGACACTGATGCTTGGTAAACACTTTGCCCAAAGCATGGAAAATTGTCATTCACATCCTGTATGGAGACTGCTACTTTGCTGTAGCCTCTATGCCTGCCACTTTCAGCAAAAATGATGAGTTGTATTTCATCCCTGACTTCAAAATCAAGGAGTTTGGGATCTTTCACAGTGAGTTGTCCTATTTTTATTCCCAAGGAGAAAGAAATGAGAGAAAATGATTTTTGACTTTAAAGTACCAGATCACCATTGATTCATATACTCACCTGTCTCTCAGAAGTCTCCCATTGGCAGATCTCCCTCCCCCAGTGACTGGTCATTGTGGAAACAGCTGTGAACTTACAAGTGTTTACAGGGTTTAAACAGGTAGAGGGAAAGAAATCATAAAATATGTGAATTCTGGGAGCTTCTGTCTTTATTTATTTATTTTTATCTTTTTTTTGTTACCAGGGGTTGAACCAGTGGCACTTTACTACTGAGCCACATCCCCAGTCCTTTTTATTTTATTTTTTTATTTTGAGACAAGATCTTGCTAAGTTACTTAGGGCCTTGCTAAGTTGCTAAGGCTGGGCTTGAACTTGCAATCCTCCTGCTTCAGCCTCCGGAATTGCTGGGATTGCCAGCTTGAACCACCATGCCTGGCTTGGGAGTGCTCTCTCGCTCACTTCAATCGTCCTTCTCTCTCCATGCCCACTGCCATGACTGCAGTCTACCTACCAAGGTCTCTTAACCCACCTCTGTTGCTGCCTCCTCCAAGCCATCAACATTTCCCTTTTGTTCCCTGCATCAGCCACTTACCCGGTCTCCCCACCAATCCAGCCATTCTCAACTAAATAAAAATGGATGCTGTCATTGCCCTGCATAGAATCCTTCAATGGCTTCTGGCAGCTACTGTGATAAAGTTTAGCATCTTTAACCAACAAAGGTCCACTAGATCGGTCCTCACCCACTTCCAAAGTCTCACTCCAGTCTTTCTCTACTTTGCCTTCTCTGGTTCAGTCACAACACGCATCGGTCCTAAGTTCCTTAAATGCTCAGAGTCTTCATGCATGCACGCCTACCTGGAATGGGCACATTCAGCCTTCTGCAGGAATCTTTCCGGACCTGAACCATCTCAACACCAGCTGCCCACAGACTCACACAGCATCTACCTTTCCAGGCAGCATTATCAGTCACTTTTCACGTTTCAAGCCTATTTCTCCTCTTGGTCTGTAAGCACCACTGGGTGAGAACAGTTGCCTGTCATTTACACTCCATCACATCCTCAATGCCCGGCTCAGTGCATGGCTAGAGAAGGCATTTGATAATACTTTAACACCTTTTATATATGAAACAGCATGGTTAGGGAAGCTCACTTTGTGGGGTGAGACCATGCTTAAGTTTCTCCCCCCAAATTAAGAAATTCCTTTAAAATAACTGCCTTCTCTAATTTTTATAAAATTATTATTATTTGTTCTGTTATAGAACAAAATTTTGGATCCCACTCAATACTGTTATCATTTACTTGGTTTTGACTGTCTGAAATTCCACCAGAGATTTATTGAATAAGCACTGATTTGGAGCTGGAGACACATGAAACCAAGAATAAATCCTAGCACTGATTGTTCCATCACCTACTAATTTTTGTGGCTCCCTGGAGTAAGTTATTCAGAGACTATAAAGCTAAAGCTCCTCTTCCATAAAATGGGAATATTCATAATGACTCTATAGGATGATGGTGAGAAGCAAGAAATACAACACAAATACAGAGAATTTTAGAAGTTTGATCTTCTGGTAAGAGAACCTGTGCTTTTCGTGGAAACATGGCCTGTAAGGCATAGTTATTGCTCCTTTTGAACCAGTTTCCCCAGATAACCAACCTAGTCCAGAAAACACTTCAGGCCATCAGGCAGTTACTTGATTTCTGGTAGAAATCATATTCTGTTCAACTATTTTATCTTTGGCATTGAGTGTGTGTGTTTGTATATAGGGGGGATAAGATCTTATAGCTAATATTTTGATATTCCAAAACAATAAATATTCATGTTCTATATTAAGAACTCATTATGCTATCAATTTGAAAAATCACAAACTTCCTATCATTTTTTGACATCAAATTTCAGTATAATTTTTGCACTGAGACCAAACTACTTTGACATACCACAGTCTGTTGTGACCAATATACCCCTAACCAAGAATTTAGGGTAGCTCCAAATTTTGGCAATCACAGAATCATTAAGATGTATTTTGTGGGCTGGTGATGAAAGTAGCTAGCCTTCAGAAACATCTGTTGCACAAAGGCTGATTCCCATACCCCCAAATGGTAGGGGAGCCAAGTCTGAGGTGGGTCCCAGGCTCTCACCTGGATCTCTGTCTCCAGCAAACACAGCACCACATTATCATGCTATTGTGTTACTCTTTGTAAAGGAAAAATAAAATAGAAATGCAACACTAAATTGCCAATGTCATGTAGTGGAAAGTGTGCCAATTATGGTTCAGATCAAAGTGAAGTTTTTAATAAAAGGCTTGTGTTTAGGCTTTGATAATTGGAATTTTGCACTTGGAATGGATCTACAGTTCTAATGCTTTCCTTGCTTGGTTTTTATTTTTGGCATAATAACTACATGCTGTGAAAGTTGTGCAAATGGAAAAGACACTAGCCAGTCTGTGGATGACTCAAGGCTGGTGCACCTACTAAATCCACATTTTGCCCTCGATGATACACACGTATTTTTCTCAGAGACATCAAAGATCATCGGTGAGAATAAAGTACTACTGGGCTCTGACTAATGATATGGGCAGAAATCCACATTTTCCTTAGAGCATGAAGCCTTGCAGGTATCACCTTTACGTTCCTATTTATACATTATGTGCCAGGTGAGTATTAACTTGGGAAAAGAAAACTGCAGTATTATTTTCCTTCTAATACATGTACATCTATAGCTTTTGTCTAAGTTATAAAATACACATCAAAATGAGATTAAGATTCTTCAAATACTACATGCCTGATAACATAATCAGGTTACTTTAGACATTTACCCACTGTATGCATGCAACTGTACAAACCCAAAGCAGAATGTGACAAATATTTATGTTATCCAATAGCTTTTAAACTCTCTTCTGCTACAAGCAAGTCTTTGAAACATTGAAAGTTTGATCATTTTTGTTTTATGTCAATCTACCAAATAATGGAATGAATTCTACCATCTGTTATTTACATACACAGTCTCAGTCAAACTCTAAAATTCCTGGTGGCTTAGGGAGTAATAGATGTTTTTAATCCAAAGCAGTATGAAGTTAAAATACAAAAGTCAACCTTGGTTTGCAATTATGGATCAAAATAAGGAAAAGATCAGAGGAATAGACAAAGGGGAAGGAAACAGAGGAAAGGGAATGAGATAGGGAAATCTGTGGAATCAATCAGACTTAACTTTCCTATGTTCATTTATGAACATGCACTGAATCACATCAACATGTACATCAACAAGTCACTAAGTTAAAAGAGAACTATTATTTCTTTGCATTTTAATCCTTAAGAAAAGTACCACAACTTGAGAAATCTATTTTATTAATTCATCCTATGTATTCCTGTTTTCCATTTTAACTAGTCTATGGTTTAAAATACACACTTTCAGAAAAACCAAGTTAAGTATTTTAGACATGAGTTTAATGATAATGTATCAAAAATAGCATGAAACGTGCATTTAACATCATAATTAGCATTTTTAAATAGGCTTTATGATTGCAGTAAATTATATACTTGAATGATGCTGATGACAAAAACAACTAAAATGCTTGATAAGATTTGGATGCATATGACATGGGGCATCTTACCTATGCATAGACATGTATACGTGTGGGTTAAAATGCATTATTGAGTTGGTGCAGATATAAGGAATCCTCCCTCAAAAGACAACATAGGAATGAAAACAGGAATCCTTGGAGGTAGGTAGGGAGGCACTAAAAGTCTATGTTCATTGCAAGGGTTTCTATCATGACCTTGTCCTTGAGATGCATCTCTGACACTTGCAGAGTGCGGAAAACAGGTACAAAAGGCTAAGGGGCTCATAGAGAAAATCAGCATATACCTGGAAACCCAAGGGCTATCTTCTAAATGAATGATCAATACAAAAAAATTAAAAACTGATATACAGACACTTGATTTTCTTGACTTTGTATTGGCTGAGAAGAAGATGAAACATATCTCTTTTGAGAATTCATTAGCTTAAGCCTAAATTTAAGTAGTTATACTATCACAATTAAATATCATTTAAAAGCTCTTAAGAATTAAATTTAAACTAATTTCTGTTTGACGATGTCTCCAGGTGAATTTTAGAAGGAAAAGAAAATTGTCTCTGAAGGGCAGAAATTCAATCCAGCTTTCAAAAGATCCGCAAAGAAAATGTTTCAGACAATGAGCAGATAATAGCTTAAAATTACAGGCATCATACAGAAAGTCAAAATCATGAATATAGCAAGCAAATCCATGGACAGCTGGATAAACCTTCAAAGATTTACAATGCTGGAATTGCTGATACAAGATTGCATGTGCATGTATATAAACATAGTAGTCTAGTTATAGAACCCAGGGACACCCACTTCCTAGGCAAATGTTCCACTGAGCTACACCCTCAGCCCTGTATGCTTACACATATAATTAAAGAATCTTGGATACATGTACAAGTAGCAAGAGGTTCCATTTTTAAAAGACCAAATATATTTGAAAAAGACCACAAGTGCCAGGTGTGGAGGCACATACTTATAGTCTCAGTGACTCAGGAGGCTGAGGCAGGAGGATCACAAATTCAAGACCAATCTCAACCCTGGGCTGGAAAAGTGGCTCAGCGGTAAAACACCCCTGAGTTCAATACCTAGTACAGAGGGGCTGGAAATGAAAAACACAGTTCCCCATTGGTCCCACCTCTGTCTATTTGGAGTTCCAAGAAGAGATAAAAATGGATAACATTTAGATTAGTTGCTGACTTCTTAGTGCAACAGTGGGAAACCAGAAGACAGGAGAAAAATTAACTATGAGTCTATAATTACAATGCCAGGAAAAATATATATTAAAAACAAAAATTAAGGGCTAGAGCAGTGGCTCGTCAGTTGGAGCAGTTGCCTGGCATGAGCATGGACCTGGGTTTGAGCCCCAGCATCACATACACAACTAAGTGTTGGAGAAATAAGACCAGATGAAAAAAATATATAAAACTGATTATCTCTCTCCCTCTCTCTCTCTCTCTCCCATTCTCTCTCAGTCTCTCTTTAAAAAAGAATATATATATATATATATATATATATATATATATATATATAACAAAGATTAAATAAAGACATTCTTCAGACAACCAAAATCTAAAGTCACTAAAGGAGCTATTTTGGGTGGACAGAAAATGATTATAAAGGGAAATCTGAGATGCAAGAAAGAATAATTTGCAAAGACCTTAGCTAAGAAATCTATTTAAAAATTCTAATTGTGTCTAATTTAAAAGAACTAAAATGCTGATCAACCAAAGCATATAAATTGAAAAAAAAGAGTATTTGGAGATAAAGAATTGCAAGACTCTGGTATTATATAGGAACAAGATTTTATCTCACATTGAATTTTAATTATATATATATTAAAGTAGTTAAATTGACCACTGAAAGAAAAGAAATAGCTATATAAACTCCAATAACACAGGGGGAAACACATGTTCAGATAATGATTGTGTATATCAATGTACAGAAAAATGTCAGAATCAATAAGACTTTGCAAACTTGCTTCACACAAAATCAAAAGACAAAAATCAATTTCAAGTAAACATACCAGCACTGTCAGAAAAAAATTTTTTTAAATTTGCTTTAGCAAAAGATATGGGAACTGGTACATACCATTCTTTGCTATTCTTTAATAGGGAGTGGTTTATGCACCACAGAAGTAAGAATGTTGAGCAAATGGGTGCATAGCGTTTCTGAGGCGATGTTTAAATCAAGATCAAAGAAAATACTACCGTTTAAAAATTTGAACACAGTGAACTATAAAAACAAACTCAGTTATCAATATCAAATTCAGGTTACTGATTACCTCTGGAGTGAAAGAAGGGAGCTTAGAGATAAAGCATATATTAATTAACTTGATTTAGCCATTCTAATATGCATACATAATTCTAAGCAATAGAAAAAGGAGGTAGGGGCCTGGAGGGGTGGGTCAGTGGTTTCAGCATTTGCCTCCCACGCGCAAAGATGCAGGTTCATACCCCAGCACCCCAGCATCATGTACACAAGAAGGTGTCTGAGCAATGAAAGCCACATGAAAAACTAAATAAAAATTGAATTTCTCTCTCTCTCTCTCTCCCTCTCACTGTCCCTCTCTCTTAAAAAAAAGAAAGAAAGAAAAAGGAGGTAGGGGGTGGAGGGAGGAAGGAGAGACACACAGTGGCTTCCTAAAGTTCTAGCAATGTCTTATTTCCGGAGACAAATGGAAAACTCATAGGCTTTTATATTTCTATTGTCCACTAAACAGTTTTAAAAATTGCAATGTTTTATCTTATAACTATTCCAAAAATATTTAAATAAATTGGAACATAGATAATCAAGCAATAGATTTCTGTGGGTGTCCTTCTTGTATTGCCCTTCAGTGGATTTGATCTGCATTTTAATAAGGTAATCTAGTGGTGGGGGAAAGGCCATGCCAGGGCCACATCAGGAGGGACATGACAGAAGGATCTGGATAGCCTGGGAAAACATGCAATCTCTACTATTTGCCTTTTTTTTTCTTTTTTTTAAGAGAGGGACAGTGATAGAGAGAAAGAGAGAATCAATTTAATTTAGTTTTCCAGGTGGCCTTTGTTGCTCTGAAATTTTGTTGGTGGTGCTGGGGTTCAAACTCAGGTACTTGTGCATGCCGAGCAATCCTGTAACCGCTGAGCCACCGCTCCAGCCCCTGTTCTCCCCTTCTGTAAGCATTTTAATCTCAGCTCTTCTCCCAGAGCCCTGAGACGCCCAGTCAGTGAGAAACTTAAGGAGTGGTGATGTTTGCAAAGCTCTTTCGCCAACAGGTTTCCTGCACCTTTATTTCACTCTGGTATGGGGTAAAAGGGTGAAGACTTCCTCAGAATGGTTGCTGACCAAAGTCTGTGTGGACCAAAAAGCCATAGCACTACCCTGGCGAGAAGGCATTTACCTAAGAAATTATCCCCTCTCGATTTTTCCCACGTGCATGTACTATAGATTAAATAAAGCAGTTGTATGGTAATATAGAAATTATTAAAACCGTTCTTCTTGAGGTTTGAAAATGAAGCAATAGATATACATCTACTACGTAGCTGTTTGTAAGAAAAGTATGTTTCAAATAATCAATTGGTATTCATTTAAAACACAATAATGGTCTTATTAAAGCTAAATTTAATACATGCTGTATTTGGAAGTAATTTCTTTACCACCACATAGAAACTTTTCCAGCTGTCCTTTTTTGTTGCATTGTTGACATTCAGTGGCGAATTAGAAGAATCTCTGATGAAAATTCCCTAGGGCTAGACATGTGTGCTTATTTTCAATTCAAATTCAGTATCATTGATCTCCAAACTCTATCGCCAATTTTCCCAAACAGATCAGTAGGTTATAAGTAGAAACCAATTCATCTTCAAACATTCAAAGGGCAGAGTGGGCACTGTCTAATTTGGAAATACTGAGAACAGAATTCTGAGTGAGTATATGTAAACAAATTCATAGATATTTCTGGGTTCCATGTAGTTTGTCATTGCTACTATAAAAATTCCTGTTCACCTTTTAAATTATTTACCTTTAAATTTTTTTCAGACTGGTAACACTAAAGGGAACATAAAATATAGCTATAATATGGTAGAAAACGATTACCTGAGTTGGTGTCCAGGGAAAAAACTCCATCTTCATTTCCACTAAAAATTGAGTATTTAATACCATCCTGAATTGAGTCAGAAGCAAAAGCTTTTACAGTCAGAATAGATATACCTGTAAAAATAAGGTTAAAAAAAAGAGCATCTTTAGGAAAAGAAAATTTCATGGGAAAAGAAGAGCAAACACTTGAGTACTGTTTAACTGAAATATTTTCACTTGATCATTAATTCAACAATTACTCATGGACTGTCTTTGTATGAAGTATGGGGGATACAGTGGCAAGCAAGATAGAAAAGATCTCTGTTCACATGGTGGTTATCAACTGGTGGGAAGAAACAGGCAGTAAACCATTAAGTGAAGATGTAATGAAGGTAGAGTTCAGGCTCTGCTATATTCCCTGGTAAGAGAACTAAGGTTGTGTGACAGGGGTCCTTCTTCCCTGGAGTGGGGGGCAGACGCTCCATTAGAGAGTGTGAGTGCAGTGAAAGACCAAAGACTGGAAAGAACTGGCAGAGAGGATTCTAGGAGGAGACATTGCCACCAAAAGGTGAGGGGGTGCTGCAAAAGGACTGGTGAAACAGAGAGTCAGGGAAGAGGCAGACAGTGAAAGTGGGAGCGTCAGCAAGGGGTGGATTTTATTCTCATTCAGTGTTTTAAAAATAAACATTTTGATTGCCATCCGGAGAACAGAGAAAAGAAGAGAAAGAATGGAGCAGAGACAAATGAATATAATATTGCAGTAATCCTAGCAAAAGACAACGACCTTGGACAGTGGGAGAGGTAATGGAAGAGGAGGACAGATTAAAGACTCAAATTGAATATTGGATGGGAGTGGGAAAGAAGGTTAAAGGAGTATAAATATAAGAAATAATCCCTTAAGTAGCTTCTAGAAAAGGAACCAAGAACTACACTGCATGATACCAACTCATTAAAAATTTGTTGAAATAGGGAAGACGCAGTCAAGAGATAACTTCAAGGAAGAAAAAAAATTGAATCAGGTGTAGGAATTGAGAAGACAGGAGAAAAGGAAGTCATTTCAAGTAATGGGGAGCAAATCAATCACCAGCATGAAAGAATTCACAAGAACTGATAATGGCATGAGACAATCAGCATGATTAGAATCTGAAGCCTACATGGCTGGAGTGGAGAATAAGTCCAGATAGAAAAAGAGGAAATAGGCAGGAATATGGGAGACCTTGACAGCCAGGAAGATGCGTGGGGCTTCTGGTCAAGGATTGTCAATTATTTTCTATAAATCTTTTAGGTCTTGTGAGTTGCGTAATCTGGGTTGCAATTGCCCAACTCTGCCATTCTGGCGTCAAGCAGGTGCAGACAACATGTAAACAAATGAGTGCGACTGTTTTCCAATAAAACTTTATTTAAAAAAATTAAAGTACATGGGATTTATGTGACAGGAAGCAGTGAAGAGAAAATGGAAGATTGATCAACTGAGAGAAGATGCCAAGTGTCTTTAAGGCAAGCTGCGCACAGCTGCTGCTTATATAAGCAGCTCTGGGCAAAGAAAATTACTTACTACAGCTGACAACTAGAAGGGTTTCCAAGCATCCACTTGAAACCCCAAGTTAGTACTTTGATATCTTGGTTTGTAATATCTTATGCCCTTTACTGCGCATTTCTACTTTGTTCCATTTGTTCAACTCTCTTCTTCCCAAGACTGCTTGTCTTTTTTAAAAGTATTTTTTATTTAGTCAGCTTCACTAAGGTGAAATTTACATGCAATGAAATGCACATGTTTTAAATATGCAGTTCCATGAGCTTTGACAACTATATATACCTATGTAATCAATATCAATATAAAGTCCTAGAATATTTCAACACTCCTGAATTTTTCTTATATTTCCTGTAGTCAGTTTTCCCTCACTTTTGGCTGCAGGGCATCATTGATTTATTTTCTATAATTCTAGATTAGTTTTGCCTCTAAAATTTCATATACTTGTGAGTCACACAATATCTGGCTTCTTTTGCTCAGTATAAATTTTTGACAACCATGTGTGGTGGTTGTTATTTCAAAAGTCCATTCCAGTTTTATAGCACAGTGATGCTTTATTGCATGGGCATAGCAGATTATATTATTTCTATTCACCTATAAATGGACATTTGGATCATTTCCAATTGGGGTTATTTCGACTGAAACTTTCATGAGCATTCATGCCCAAGTGTTTGCGTGGATTTATGTCTTCATTTCTTGGATAAGTGTGTGTTTACCTTTAAAAGAAACTGTCAAACTATTTTCCAAAGTGGTTATCCAATTTTATATTCCTGCTGGCAACATATGAGAATTCCAGTTGCTCCAATTGAGCGGTGTTGTCTGTCTTTTTAATTTAGTTGCCTCAGTGGATATACAATCTATTGTGGTTTTGATCTTAATTTTCCTGACGCTTGGTGATACCGAGCATCAAGCTCTTATTGGTCACTTTCTCCCTTCTTTTCAATTCATTTTTGGACCCGGACTTCCTGGCTTTTCTAACCCATCTCTTTTGAAAAAATGTTCTTATAGTTTTTTCTTTGTTTGTTCGTTCGTTTTTTGGTTCCCCCCTCCCCCTTTTCTTCTGATTTTAAACATATAACTTGGGCCAAATACTTTGGACTCCTGATCTTGCAATGACCCATCGGATGCCACCTACTGGCAAAGGTTTGCATGTTGTACTGATTGGGGAGAGATGGACAGGAGGTTCCAGAACCTAAGGGTCTCTCTGGCTGCCCACTATACTGCAATAGTGGCTTTCTCCAAGATGGCGGTAACAAAGCACAAGAGGGAAAGTGAGAGATGGCATTTAAAAAGGAAACAGGAGCAGCCATGATGTCTGAGAACATCTGAGATGAATGCATTGCAGGGATCATCAACTCAAATGCCTTTAAGTAAAAACAAGAAGCAGGGCCAAGTGAAGAGGCCCGGTGGGTGAGCAGCCAGGCCCAGGTACTTCAGCTCAGCACTGCAGTAGGGGAAGCAGGCTTCAGGATGCTTAAGATCCTGGTCTTTTCAATAGAAGACTGAAAATTCATATTTATTTTCATGTGAAATCTCTCAATTCCTAAATGGTGGAAAACAATGAATTTAGAAAATAAACACTACCAGATGGGCTGAATAAAACATTGTGGCCTGGCTCCAGTTGTGAGTCCTCCTATCTTTGATAGGGAAGACAAACCTTTCCCACCCATTACCAGCCCTTTTTGCACTTAGATTGTACTTATTTGTAACCCATAGACTCCTATGGAATACATTTGAAAACTGATCTCATCTTCTTGATTAAACTGGACTAAATTGCATGACAGCAGAGATTTTGTTTTAATTTTGTGTGTGTGTGATGCTGGGGATTGAACCCAGGTTGTTGCACATGCTAGGCAGGTGCTCTACCACTGAGCTACATCCCCGACCCCATATATTTTCTTATAACTGTATATTAATTTATCTTTAAAATTTCATACACTTGTTAATGATAAGAAAGACATATTAATTACCCTGATTTGGTCAGTACATATTGTATACATGTACTGAAATATCACATTGCACTCCACAAACATATACAACTATGAAACTAATCAAAAATGTTTTAAAAGTTTAAAGAGATACAAATGTTAACTACCCTGATTTGATCATTACACACTACATCCATCTATCAGATTATCACACTATACCCCATAAATTTGTATAATTAAAATAATAATTCAAAGAAACATTTCCTGCACTTAAAATCTATAGTATTAGTCATCTTTTGCTCAATATAGTTTATTTTAAAAAATAAAATGTGTTGTTCTGTGTGTCAAAAATGTATTTCTTTGTAAGCAACAAGTACTTAAAGATTATGGGGAAGAAGAAAGCTAGAAAAGGAAACAGAATCAGGACACTGAAGTTTTCTAGGCTGAGAAATTAGAATAATGCTGGTCTCTGTTACAGGGTCACTCTAAACTAATGGCAAATAATTAAAAACAAACACTGCTATAACAACACATTTAATAGAAGGATATGCAAAAGTTAAAACATTAGTACCTATACTATTGAGCCTCCTCTTTGACTGTAACTGCACAGGAACTAGGATCGCAGCTTGAAACCCATCCTGATGGAGGTTTTAGTAAAAATGATTTCTAAACCAAGTGAAATTGCTATTTTTCCTAGATATGTTAGATGATTTTACTGAAAAGAATAGAAGAAAGAAAAGACACTGGATCAGATGGAATTTTCCCCTAGGATCCTTGCAATGCTTACTTCTGAAAGGAAAAATGCAATGATTGCTATAAATGTTAAAGAGAATGAGAACATGATATTGTCCACAAAATCGAAACTTCAGTGAGAACTCAGTGCATAAAGGCATAAGACAGAATTTGTTATGGGGAAAGACAGGAAAACTCAAATTCTATAGTACTCTCTTTAGAAACATTACACTGAGCATAAACTACGACAATATTTAAAAGTTGTTTATCAGGATTTCTCAGTGGTTATTCTACTCAAGCCAGTTATGTAGCCATTTATAAACAAACTAATGAATTTTAATCAATCATGGTGGAATCAATTATTACATGTTGAGAATTCTTCAAATTACATTATAATCTGATGCTTGCATTTCAAGAGACACACTGTTAACATAAAACTGTCTTGCATATTTGGTAGGAATAAGCTTTTTCAGTAGTGTGATACCTTTTATCTCCAGCACTTCATCATAGCTGTGTGCTTCTTGACACAATTTGTTTTTAAACACAGGAAATTTTATTTCCTCTAACTTGTCATATACTCTTAAGAACGGCAGAAGGAAGAGAAACAGCAATGCAGGCAAGATTCACAGTCTTGCTGGCAGCCCATTTTTTTCATGGGTTAGGATGCTTATTACATGCCCAATTACAAAAGAAAACATGGAGATTGCTCACATGTAAAAGAACAAAGATTAGTACAGAACTGCAAAGAATTACACATGACCTTTCTCTTTTAAAGGAAAAAAATCTATTTTTTTTTTGCAAACAAAATTTCATAATATCAAGTGGAATTCTAGTGCAAAAGAATTTCATTCAATTAAAATATGTCAAACTAGATGCTCTAGTCAGCAGGGAGCTAAAAATGTTATAAACATGTCCTTTCTCTGACAAAGTTTAAATTTGAAACAATACTGAATAAAAAAGTTTTGTATTAGTCAATGAACCCAGGGCTCTCTACCACGGAACTATATCCCCAGCAACCATCCCTTCTATTCAGATAGGGCCCTGCTAAGTTTCTGATACTGGCCTCAAACTTAACAATATTCCTACCTCAGCCTGCTGACTTGCTGAGAGCACAGGTGTGTGCCACCACACCCAATGGCAAAGTTGTCCTTCATAAATGCAGGAGAAATAGACTCTCCCAAATAAACAAAAGCTGAGAAAGTTCATCACCACTAAACTTGCTGTACAAGATATGATAAAGGGAATCCTACAAATTGAAACAAAAGGACACTAGACGGCAAATGAAGGCATAAAAAATATAAAGTTCTGTGGTAAAGTAAATATATGGACAAATATAAAATACTATTATGCTGTAATGGTGGTACACAAATCATTGTTAATTCTGATTTAATATGAATATATAAAAACAAAAAATAACTAAAACTATGTCAATAGACACAAATATTAAGAAGGTGTAACAAAGTGTACATATATGCAATTGAAATTTGATTTTGTTAAAATTTTGAAAAAGATTAGTATAATATATATTATGTAATGTGGTACCCACAATAGAAATGCCTATCAAAGAAAAACAAAAGGAGATAGAAAGGAATCAAAGAATGTAATTAGAAGCAAAACAAAAACAAAAAACCAATGAAACACAGAGGAGAAGAACAAGAGAAGGCTGAAATAACTACAAGAACAAAAATAATTAACAAAATAGTGATATTAAGTAATTCCTATCAGGAAGAATTACTTTAAATGTAAGTGGGTTAAAATCCCAAACTGGAATATGTAGCATAGCTAAATGAATATTTTTTTTTAAAAATCCAGCTTTATCCTTTCTATCAGACTCATTTTACATATAAGGACACACACAGAGCCTGGAAGTAAAAGGATGGAAATAGACATTAAATACAAATGCTTTCAAAAATAATGCAGGGATAGCTATATTTATATCAGGTAAAATAGACTTTAAGTTGAAAATTGTCAAAAGACACAAAGGAGAACATTGCATAAAATTTAAAAATTCAACAGAAAGATTTAATTACAATGAGCAGAGCACCCAAATATATGAAGCAAACCTTGGCAGAATTGAAGAGAAAAATAGTAATACAAAGATAGAAAACTTTAATATTCTACCTTCAATAATTGATAGATCAACCCAATAAGATAAAACAGGGAACATTGGACTAGAATAAAATTGAAGTCCATTTGGACACTTCACTCAACAAGAGCAGAATGCACATTCTCTTCAAGCATACACAGAACATTTCCCAGGAAAACTCACATGTTAACTCACAAATCAAGTTCTAATAAATCTAGAAAGATTTAAATCATACCAAATATCTTTCCAACCACAACAGAATGAAACTTGAAATCATTAGCAAAAGGAAAACTGGAAAATCCCCAAATATGTGAATAACCAACACATCAACAGAGAAATAAAAAGGGAAATTAGAAACAAAATATCTTGAGATGAAACAAAAGCCCAACATCCCCAAATTATGAGATACAGCAAAAACAGTTCTAAGAGGAAAGTTACTAATGGCAAATGCCTGCACTAAAAAAAAGAAATTTCGAATCAACAACATAATTTTACACTACACAGAACTACAAAAAGAACAAACTTGATCCAAAGTTATTAGAATAAAGGAATTAGTAAAGATTCAAGCAGAAACAAGCTAAAGAGAGAAAACAAATCCAATAAAGAAAAATGAGGCTAGTAATTGTTATTTTTAAAAGATCATTAAAATTTATAAATTCTACCCAATTAAAGAGAGAAAAAGACTCAACAAAAGGACTGGAATGGTGGCTCAGCAATTGGAGCACTTGCCTGCCACAGCACACACAACTAAGCATTGGAGAAACAAAAGCAAGTTGAAAAAAACAAATAAAATTGATTCTCTTTTTCTCTCTCTCCCTCTCTCTCTCTTGAAAAAAAATTTTAAAAGGACTCAACAAAAACAGAAGTGAAAAAGGAGATATCACTGGTACCACAGAAATTTTTTTAAAAAAGGGTATCAAGAGACCTCCATGAACAATTATATACCAATAAATTAGATATCACAGAAAAAGTTAATACATTTCTAGAAACATACTACCTACCAAGACTGAGACATGAAGAACTAGAATTTTTTTTAAAGAGAGAGTGGAAGAGTGGGTGGAGGGGGAGAATCAACTTTATTTCATTTTTTCACCTGGCCTTTGTTTCTCCAACACTTAGTTGTGTATGTGGTGCTGGGGTTTGAACATGCGTCCTTGTGCATGCCAGGGAAACACTCCAACCACTGAGCCACTGCTCTATCCCCAAGAACTAGAATTTTCAACAGACTTATATAATAAAGGACATTGAAAGAGTAATCAAAAAAATTCCCAACAAAGAAAACTCGAGGACCAGATGTTTGTACTGGAAAATTTTAAAAAACATTTAAAGAATTAATGCCAATGCCAATCCTCCTCAAACTCTTTCACAAAACTGAAAAGGAGGGAACCCTTCCAAACTCATCTTATGATACCGACATAGATGAGACCAATGCTAGACAAAGATACTGCAAGGAAAGAAAACTACAGACCAATATCTCTGATTAATATACATGCAAAAAATCCTCAACAAAATAGTAGCAAACAATTCAATAGTACATTCAAAGGTACTTCACACACCATAACCAAGTGGAATTCATGCCTTTCAAGGATGTTTCAACATATGAAAATAAATTAATGTGGCATATAACATTAACAAAACAAAGTATAAGACTTACACAATCAGGTGAATACATACAAAAAAATTGCGTATGACAAAATTAAACATGCATGCTTGATTAAAAACACAAAACAAGCTAGAGATAGAAGGAAATAACTTCAGCATAATAAAGGCCATCTATGAAAATCTTGCAGTTAACATAATACACAACAGTGAAAAACTAAAATCTTTTATGCCAACTAAGATCAGGAGCAGGCAGGGATGCTGACTCTCACCAGTTCAACATAGCACTGGAAGTCCTAGCCAGTGCAATTAGGAAAGAAAAAAGAAATAAAAGCCACCTAAATTGGAAAGGAAAATGTAAAATTATCCCTGTTTACAAAAAGTATAATCTTTTACATAGAAAACCTTAAAGATTCTGCATATTCCCCCCTCTTTCTCTCTCTCTCTCACACACACACACACACAGAATGAAGAACAAATTCAGCAAAACAATAGGATACAAAATCAACACACAAAATTACAATATTAGTTATATTTCTGTATAGTAACAATGAACAATCCATACAGGAAATTAGAAAAACAATTCCATACACAACAGCATCAAAAATAACAAAATATATGAGAATAAATTTAACCAAGGAGAAAAAAGGTATGTACACTGAAAACTATAAAACATTGCTGAAAGAAATTAAAGAAGACACAAACAGATGGAAAGACATCCCCCTTATTTATGTAGTGGGAGACAATATTGTTAAGATGTCCATACCACCCAAAGCAATCTGTAAATTCAATCCAAATCCTACCAAAATTCCAAAGGAATTATTTTTCAGATATAGTAGAAACAATCCTAAAATTCTATGAAATCTCAAAGAACTCTGAATAATAATAACCTGGAGAAAAACAAAGTTAAGGTCTCACACGTCCTTGCTTCTAATCAAATTATAAAGCTACATTAGTCAAAACAGTGTGGTACTGACACAACAGACACAGAAAATAACAGAAAAGAAAGCTTAGAAATGAATTTGCCTATTTCTGATCAAATGGTCTTCAAGAAAGGTGCCAAGGCTACACAATGGGCACTGGGAAAGTTGGATATGTTAACTGTGGGATTTTTACAGAAGGACCCTTACATTATACCATATTTAAAAAAAAAAAAACTCAAAACAGATTAAAGTCTTAGTTGTAAGAGCGGACACTGTAAAATTCCTAGAAGAAACCATAGAGGAAAAGCTCCCTGACATAATACTTAGCAATGATTTGTTGGATATGACGTGAAAACCATAGCCAACAAAAGCAAAATAAACAAATGCAACTGTCATATCTTTCTTTCTTTTTTCTCAGCAAAGGAAACAATCAATGGAGTGAAAGGCAATCTACAGAATGGGAGAAAATATTTGCAAATCATATATCTGAGGAAGGTTTGATGATCCAGAATATATAAACAATTCCTGCAAATGAACAAGGAAATACCTGATTAATAGATGGAAAAGGACTCGAAAGAACATTTCTTGAAAGAAAATCTACAGACGATCAAGAAATATATGATAAAATCCTTGTATCATTAATCATCATTAATCATCTATACAATGAAATATCAGCTCATACCTGTAAGAATGGTCACTTTAAAAACAAGACAAGAGGCTGGAGCGGTGGCTCTGCGTTATGGTACTTGCCCAGCATGCGTGAGCGCATGGGTTCAAACCCCAGCACCCACATACACAACTAAGTGTCAGAACAACGAAAGCCATGTGAAAAACTCAATAAAAATTGATTCTCTCTAGCTCTGTCTCTCTCACTGTCTTTCTTTCTTTAAAAAAACAAAACAAAACAAAACCCCCAAACAACAGAAGAACAGGCAATATGAAGTATTGACACAGATGTGGAAAAATTTGAACCTTTATGTGATGTTGGTGAGACTGAGAGATGGTGCAACCATTATGGAACACACTATAGAGGTTCTTCAAAAAATTAAAAACGATGACCATATTATCCTACAATTCTACTTCTGAATACATATCCAAAAGAACAGGAGACAGGACCTCCTCCAGATATTTACACACCTGTGTGCGTTGCAGTGGGAGTCTCAATTAGCCCACAGGTGGAAGCAACATGAATGTCTGTAGACTGATGAAGGTTCAGTCAAAAAGTGACATAAACATACAATGAAATATTATGCAGCCTTTTAAACAGAAAGAAAAAATCCCCACCATATGCTACAAAAGGGAAGAACCTTGAGGTCGCAATGCGGAATAAGTCAGTCACCAAAAAAAAAAAAAATACATGAAGTATCTAAAATAGAAACAGAAGGTAGAATGTCATTTGCTATGAGCTGGGGGAGGAACCAAAGGGAATTTTTCAGTCAGCATAGAGTTTCAGTTTTGCAAAATCTGAAACTTTTAGAAATCTGTTGCATATCGATGTGAATATAATTGACACTGTTGTACATTTAGCTGTGGTTACGGTGGCAAATTTTATGCTATATGTTCTCAATGGGAATAAAAGAAGAAATGGTATTGCTTTTTTATTCCCCCTTCCCATTGTCAGGTGAATACCTAAAGAAATAACAGAGGAAGCTATTCAACTGCTTATTGAACTTTTGTAAGTTTTAGCAGACAGGTGCAGAAGAAAACAAACACAGAGATAAGGCATCCATGACAGGTTCATTTTTTAATGGAGTTACAGATTTTAGTGGGCAAATTTTTTACAAATGCTTACCTAGAAATTGCTGCATTTAACCATTTTAAAATATACTCAACAGCTAAGAGAAGACAGATCTCAAGTGATCCCTAGGTGTTCCTATCACATCTTTCAATTTATGATTAACAGAAGACTATCTTTAAAGCATGAGAGAGAGAACCTTTAGTGCTGAGGCAATGCTGGATCAGATCCCACATCCTGCCTGTGGGCCTGCTGTCTGGCTGTCCCGCACTGCCCAGCCATTTCCTGTCTGGGCTGCCATTCCCATGCTGTTGGTCAGACTTTTAGATTTTCTGCATTTTCATGATATATCCATGTTCTCCTTTCCAGATTCTGAAACCCAAGATCCAGCCAGACTCGGGAGCCCACACAGATTCAAAAAGATAAATCACACAGTATTTCTGTACGAAGGACTCTCAGCTTTGGTTTTGAGATACCCAACTATTCAGTGACATCTCACTCAAGGAAATGCCTTTTAAGATGTTTTCAGTTGCCAAATAATGAAGCTACACTCTATTATTTTAATGATTCCATTTGATTGTCACAGCAGCTGTTTGGGAAGAGAGCATGGTTATCCTCAAAATAATCTGAAACTAGGCTTCAAACACCCACAAAACAATAGGTGCTAATTAAGAATGAAAATAAAAAAAAAGGATATCGTAATATTTATACTAAGTGTTTTTTATTCCATTTTTTGATTTAAGTATTAACGAAAGTTTCTACTAAGCTTTAAAGTGCCATAAATCACAAATGTCTAAATCTCTTCCAGCTTTTGAAAACAGAACAAAATACCCCTCTGATCCTCAGGGCCCTTCAAATAATAATCTTGTCACATTCCTCTTTTTTTTCCCCTTTGTTGCCAAACTCTGTCAAAAGGCTATGAAGTGCCTGTCTCCACCTCTTCACTTTGCACCTCACTATGCTTTGGCTACCAAAATAAAACTCTAGCAAATTAGTTCTTGCCAAAGTTCCCAATTCTCTCCGAAGTTGCTAAATTCTATTGAGCTGTGAACAATTCCTGTAAGAAGCTACAGCTGAGTTCAGAATTTGTGTTACAGCGCCTGGGCTCTTGTATTATTCTTGGCCAAAATCCTAACAACTTCAACAGAGCAACCCCACTTACTCCTTCAGTCTTCGGACGCCCTCAGTCCGTTTTGCTAATGGTGCAGTTCCCTGTTCTGATCCTCCACTTTTGATGGAAGGACTTATTTCCTTCCTTCTGTGTTCCTATGTGCCACTGGCAAGATGGCATCCTCAGATCATCTCAGGCAAGACTCCTCCCAACGCTCAATGAAGGCAATGGGTCCCAAGCACTGTAGCCCACTCCCTGTGGGCACAAACCCACCACCCCGCTCACTCTGGCTTTGGCGACAGGCACCCAACTGTGATAGCTGTCACTTTTTAATCTCTATTTTACCTAACCTGCAGCACTACTGCCCCTTTTGGGGACAACCCTGATGTACAGCAGTGAAGGGAAATCTTCACAATGGGCAGAACTTTGGGCAGTGCTGCACATGGTTGTGCATTTTTCCTGGAAGGAGAAATGGCCAGATGTGCAATTATATACCAATTCATGGGCTGCTTAGGGACCTGCAAAGAGCCTAATTGGAAAATTAGTGAGAAAGACATTTGGAGAATGGGCAAAGGATATGAAGATATTTGTGTCTCATATAAATGCTCACCAAAAGGTGACCTCAGCATAGGAGGACTTTAATAATCAAGGAGATAGGATGGCCCCATCTGTGGATAGCAGCCATTCACTTCACACCCAAAGAAGTGCAGCAATGGGTTCATGCTCATGGCATTCACTAGTCTTACCACGTTCCCCACCATCCTGAGGCAGCTGCTTTGATAGAACGATGGAATGGACTTTTGAAGACAAAGTTATAGCTCCAACTACGTGGTAATATCTTGCAGGGCTGGAGCAAGGTTCTTCAGAAGGGGGTCTATATTCTAAACCAGCATCCACTATACAGTACTGTCTCTCCTATTGCTGGGATTCATGGGTCCAGGAATCAAGGGGTGGAGATAGGAACGGTAGCACTCACCATTACCTTAGTAACCCATTAGGAAAGTTTTTGCTTCCTGTCCCCACAATCTTACACTCTGCTGGCCTAGCAATCTTAGTTTCAGAGGGAGGAACACTTCTGCCAGGAGATACAACAATGATTTCATTAAACTGGAAGTTAAAACTCCCTCCTGGATGCTTTGGGCTCCTCATGCCTGTGAATCAACAGGCTAAGAAGGTTGTTATGGTGTTGGTGGGGGTGACTGATTCAGTTTACCAAGAGGAGGTTGGACTATTACTTCACAACAGAGGTAGAGAAGCTTATAGCTGGAGTGCAGGAGATCCCTCAGGGAACCTCTTGGTATTAACATGTCTTGTTATTAAGGTTAATGGGAAGGTACAACAACCCAAACCAGGCAGTACAACAAATGTCTTAGACCCTTCGGGAATGAAGGTGTGAGTCACACCTCCAGGTAAAGAGCCAAGACCTGCTTGCTGAAGGTAGAGGGAATACAGAATGGGCAGTAGAAGAAGACAGTTATAAATACCATCTACAGCCATGTGGCCAGTTATAGAAACGAGGATTGTAATTGACATAATTTTTTTCCTATTCTATTAAGAATGTTTGTGCCCATTTACATATTCATTAAGGATGTACTCATTATGCTTCTGTTATTCATTAATCATTTAATGTAATACTGATCAACTTAAGGCCAGAACTTAAAGTGACATTGAACCTACATTAGAGTATTTAAGTTATGGAATGTTGAGGAAATATTTGTTTTTGTGTTTCAAACCTATTCTAGGAGGGAACTAGTATGTTTTCAGTTATATAAAGGATAATTATATCGTGTTAGATTGAATTTTGACCTTGCAACTGTGTTATTTGGAAATGAAAAATGGTGTAAAGAATCCTTTTTGAGTATCAAGTTGACAAGGAGTGGACATGCAATGTTCAATCTGAACTATCAACCTGATTAGATTAAGATGCCTGTAGGATTAGGAGATCCTAAGATTAAATCTTCTGAACATGTCAATGAGAATGTTTCTAGGAATGATTGGCATGTGGGACAGCGAACTGAAACGAAGACTCACCCTAAGTGTGGGCAGTACCCTCCAATAGGTTGGGGGCTTGGATGAAATAAAAGCCTGAAGGAGAAGAAAGCAGCAGCAGGTGCACATCCAGTTCTTCTTGAACTGTTCTTGATTGCCTCTGTGATCACCTGACGACATGGGACTCCAGCTCCTTCGCTCTTCCTAAGTGGACTCTGCCCCGCCATTCTGCAGGGAGCTTCCAGGCCTGGGGTCTGGACCAGGAAAACATCTTTGATCCCTTGGTTCTGAGGATTGCACATCTTGACTGCACATCTTGACTGGTTCTTCCAGCTCTCCAGCCTGCAGGCAGTGGTTGAGGGACTATCCAGCCTCTGTTGATTCTGTTCCTCTAGAGAATCCTGACTAACACAACACTATTTTTAAGTGACTTATTTTCTTCTGAGTATGTGCTCACTTTTTGAGTTCCCTCCCTCCTGTATTGATCCTCAGCAAGGATATACATCCTACGTGTGTGTGCATGAGTGCATGGTGGGGGGTTCTTGCAGTGGTGAGGTGGGATCTTTTGTGTTGTTTACCAGCTGTTAGAGTTCATCAATGAGTCTGGAGGGTCATGTCAATGTGGCTAAGCTCAGAGCTCCACATGGTCTCATGTCTGCTCCTTTTGAGACCAAAAACCCTTGGAATGCCACCCAATCCTGTGTTCAGATTGTCTATGCACAGACTTTGGTTGAGGTCCTCTTCTCCCTTGCAGCAGTGCTTCCTATGGCAGACCCACTGGCCTGTACTCTGTTGATCCGTGTCCATAGTGAGACTTCTGGAATTCCATGATATATCCCAGGCCTTGCAAGAGCCAAAGAAGGATGGAACACTTCCTTGTACTTTTTCTCTACCTAAATATGTTGCCCATTTTATTCTGATGCTCTTTGACCTGTGTTAGAAAAGAGCCATCCTATGATCTGGTGTCTTCCCAAAGTCCCAGCAGGTCCTCTGCTTTTGACTTTCCCTTCATTCTATCTCACTGGCCCCTCCTAAGTTATAGCTTCTAGAAAGGGTGTCCAGGATGCAAGGGGTACAGCCACTTGTTTTCTATACTTATTGTCTCTTGTCCTTTCTACAGTTCCTAGCAACCAGAATGGATGGGGTTTCCCTTCCTTCCATGGAGCATATTTTGTATGAACCATGTTTATTTAAGGTAAGGACCACATATTTTATTTGTGAAAGGGTATTTTTTCTCTCTTTTTATTCCTACTTTAACAATCCTAATTCTATCCACAACAAGTGGACATCTCTTGTAGGATAGGCAAAATCTCTTATCTACGGTTAGACAACAGACAAGAATATTTTAAAATAGTTCAAAAATATTCACCTGGCATGAACATAATTTTGCTGTCTCACTGTAATGTGCTGATTCTAACTCCCCTAGAAAAATACCCAGGAGAGGGAGAGCTGAATCATATAGTAGGTTCATCCCTAATTTTTTGAGGATTCCCCACACTGCTTTCCAGAGGGGCTATTACTAGTCTGCAGTTCGACCAATAGTGTGCTAGTGCGCCTATCTCTCCACAACCCCTCCAGCATCTATTATTTTTTATTTTCTTCATTTTTGCCAATCTGACTGGCATGAGGTGAAATCTTAATGTAGTTTTCATTTGCATTTCTCTGATTACTAGTGATTTAGAGCACTTTTTCATGTATTCATTGACTTGCTCAATGTTCTCTGTTGAGAATTTTCTATTTAGCTCTTTGGCCCATTTATTGATTGAGTTGTTTATGTTTTTGAGGTTGCAATTTTTGAGGACTTGGTAAATACTGGATATTAGTTCCCTGTCAGAAGAATAACAGGCCATGATTCTCTCGCATTCTGTAGGAAGTCTCTTGACAATTTTTATTTTTTCCTTAGCTGTGCAAAAGCTTTTTAGCTTTATGACATCCCACTCACTGATTTTTTACTTTACTTCTTTCACTTTAGGAGGCATGTTGAGAAAGTCTTTGCCTATTCCCAAATGTTGGGGTGTTGGCCCAACTTTTCTTCCAGCAGTTGCATGGTAGCTGGTTTAATTCCCAGTTCCTTGATCCATTTTGATTTGATTGTTGTGAAAGATTTGTCCAGTTTATCCAGTACCATTTGTTGAATAGGCTATCTCTTCTCTATGTTATATTTTGTCCCCTTTTGTCAAAGATCAGATGTTTAAAGATTTGTTGGCTTGTTTCAGGGTCTTCTGTTCTATTCCATTGGTCTTCATTCCTATTTTGATAGCAGTACCATGCGGCTTTTGTTACTACAGCTCTACAGTATAGTTTTAGATATGGTATTTCAAAACCACCTGCTTCTTCTTTCTTGCTTAGTAATGTTTTGGCTATTCTGGGTTTCTTGTTGTTCCAAATGAATTTGAGAATTGCTTTTTCTATATCTATAAAGAATGATATTGGTATCTTGATGGGGATTGCATTGCACATTACAGTGACACAGAAAAATCTAAGTTCATAGGAGCTCAATTTACAATAGCTAAATTATGGAACCAACCCAGATGCCCCTCACTGGATGAACGAATTTAAAAACTGTGGCATATATATACTATGTAGTTCTACTCAGCAATTAGAAACAATGATATTGCAGCCTTTGAAGGTAAATAGATGGCGATGGAAGAAATAACATTGAGCAAAGTTAGCCTAACCCAGTGAGTCAAGGGTCAAATGCCTTCACTCATTTGTGGAGGCTGGAGCTAAACCTAGGCCTATGTGAAAGGTAATCAATCTCATGTATTAGACCTAGCAAAGTCATAGTAACACATAATCTAGGGCAATCATAGATATGTATTGGGAAGGAGGGGGAGGGGGCCAGAAAGGGAAGGGATAAGAGAATAAAGTCTAGGGGGTAAATCTGATTTAAGAATATATACATAGGGGCTGGAGCGGTGGCTTGGTGGTTATGGCGCTTGCTCAGCATGCGTGAGCACACGGGTTCAAACCCTAGCACCACGTACACAACTAAGTGTGGGAGCAATGAAAGCCATGTGAAAAACACAATAAAAATTGATTCTTTCTGTCTGTCTCTCTCTCACTGTTCTTCTTTCTTAAAAAAAATTTAAAAAAGAATATATACATATCATACTTGTTACTTTGAATGAATTTTTGATTGTACAATAACTAAATTTATTAATATAAAAACATAAAAAATATTCACCTGGGCTGAGAATGTGGCTCGGTGGTAGAGTTCTTACCTAGCACATGCGAGCCCTAAGTGTGATCTCTAGGACTGACCCCTGACAAACAATTAACCCTATTACATTTATAAACAAAGCATAATGTTTTAGCACTCAGTGAAGGCATCACAAAATCCTACTTGGCAGTGCGGCGGAAGCTCCACTTGAGAAAAGGGTAACACAGGCTGATGACATTCAACACTTGAGTCACATCCTGCTCTTAATTGTTTAGGATTAGCAAACAAAATTTTGATTATAATTTGGCTTTCTGTATCTTTTTTTTCCCCTAGAAAGAGAGAATTGGTCATTTCAAAATGACTATTGTAATCCTTATGGCAATCATGGTTTACCAAATAAAAATTTAAAACTGGCATCACAGTGTATTATCAGTCTCTTTCATATTGTTTAAAACTTCCACCCTGGAAGAAGGAACCCCTTATTTTAATAAAACGAGATCTTGAGCCTCTATGACTGAGGCCCAGTTATGGCACTGCAGTGAATTCACAAAAATAAAAAGTGCCTTGTGAGGCATATCCCTTCTGAGAAACCTTGACCTGGTCTATGGCTTTTCTTCTTCTGTCTCCTTCAGAACTCTCCTGGAATCATAGGAGAGGTAATGAAATTCCACACTGTTGTTAAAAGAGGGAGGAAGGGGAGAGGGAGGGGTGATGATAGGAAGGGATCTGGAGGATGGGGAATCAATAATGTAGCTTACTCTTTATTCCCATGAGAAGCCAAATAATGCTCATGCAATCATTTAATTCTGGGAATCATTTACATATATATATATATATATATACATGTATATATATGTATGTATATATATGTACACACACATGTACACATTTCTATATACATAAAGATAGATATACATATGCATATATATAGGAAATTATATCTGTTGTAGTGGTAAATATAGAAGAGTCAGAGACTGAGGTATGGGTGATGTGGGGGTGATTCTGAATTAGGATGGGGGCATATCATATTGTTACTACATATGCACTTATGATTGTAGAACAATTCAATGCCTCTAAAATTTTTTAAAAGAGTGACTTAGATGGTTTTCATTCCAATGAATTTCATCCCAAGTATAAGATTGGCCCTAAGTAATAAAATAGGAATAAAAGATAATATTTGTTTGTTTTCATTGTCATAGAAATTTATGTATTGGACCGTGTTCCAAAGTTGCCAGTGACATAGAGCCATTTAATTCTGTACTTATGGGGAAATCCATTACATTGGAAAGTGTAGTTCTTACCTACAGTTCTTACCTGTTTGAAGAAAAAATGAAACAGATGTTAGGGCCATAAAGACCACAAGGATTTCATTCCATCATATAATCATTCTGTAAACTGCCTGCTTGGTGAGAACTCATACCCAGTTAATGTAACAGAATTCAAGGATTTAGGACAGAAGGAAAACAGCAATTACAACAAGAGCAATGACTAGTATCCTCCCACAGCTTAATTTAATCCTTCCAATTTCCCCTGTAAGGAAATCATTATCATCTCTACTTTATGGAAAGAGAAAGAGAATTTTCCAATCGTGAGCAGTAGAAGCATGACAGGAGCTGACCCACTACGCTGCATTAACTCATGTTTCAATTTCCACACTTCAACATCCATGTGCCCAGCCTTACTGAGCATAAGAGCCAAGATTCCCTGGATCAACTGCCCAAGTGCCAGAAGAAGGGTTTTTTCTCCAAAGTATCAATAAATAATTTATTTATTTTATAGTCTATTATTTTAAGTCTATTTTACTTGTTAGAGTGCTGTCATGTGTCATCATGTTTTAATTTTATTTCTAGTTTTCCAAAGTCTGAGTCCTTACTTTCAGTCAGGGTATTAATGTAATTCATAATTTCAATTTTTCCCCTCTGGGTAATTCTAAGAAATGCATGAAGTTGTGAATAGCCCATAGTAAGGATGATGGTTACTGAGTCATCCTCTTCAGAATAACCAAAGCACTGGAAGAAAAACAGAAGAAATACCAGCTGGCTTCTAGAAGTTTCCTTTAAATTGTTTAGTGGATTAAAACATTGTAGGTTACAAGGTTTAACTTTTAAAAAGATTCAGGATGATTAAAGTCTCTCAAATCTAGTTTGAAAATGGGGAGAAAGGGCAGCAGTAAGAGTAGAGTACAAACAACTTGGATAACTTCTTTTGTTTTACTGCTGAAGAGCCAGACTCTGCCTTGTGCAAAACTGGCACCTTGTTGGTGACTCTTTTTATGAATAAGTGAACATTCATGACTGACTCTGTGTTAGCTAGTTCTTTGTTGCTATGGTAAAATACCTTAGATAAACAACATAAAAAGAGGAAAGGTTTATTTCGTTTCATGGCTTTAGAGGTTTCAGTCCGTAGTCTTTTTCCCATTGCTTTGGGCCTGGGGCAGGTCAGGGTATTATGGTGGGTAGCATATGGCAGAGCAACGTTGCTCACCTCATGGCTACAAGGTAGTGGATAAAGAGAAGGATGAGCCAGGGTCCTTGGGGGGAACTCCCCCATGACCTACTTTCCTCTCACTAAACCCCACCTCCTAAAGTTTTTTCTGCCTCCTCAAATAGTGTCACAGGCTGGCAGCCACACCTTTACCACATGGCCCTTGGGAGACCTTTGAGATCCAAATCATAACAAACTCTTACAGAGATTTTACCTATAAGAGGCTTGCTTTTAAAATGGAAACTATATATTATGTTAAGCAATTGAAGTGTTAAGTTTAATGTTGTTAACAGATGAATATAAGGTCAGTTAAAACCTGAACCTGTGTACTTTTCAACAAAAAGTTACAAAAAAATTACTATATTGAAGTTGTTTGAACTTTTAAGTTTTCTATTTTTTAATAAAGCATGTGAATGTCAAAAGCAGTTTAGAGTCTTGAGAATTTATGATTGTAGCAAGAATAATTCACTCAGGATGCAGAGTGGCACCAAGTAATAGGAATTTTGAGGGACCCACAAAAATTTTAGGCTTCCGATAAGTAAATATCTTTCATTTGAAAATAAAGGTTAAAATTGGAGGTGTATTTGAGGAGGAGAAAATCATTCTGGCAGCTATTTAATAACATATCAAGACCATTCTAACTCTGATCAATGGATTTGCAATCTTTTTAAACCAATGGGATTAAAAACAAGATTTTTAAAAAAAATTAAAACAAAAATCACTTTCCTTTTGATATGATCCAACAATCTGGATTGAATTAATGTTCTAGGCAATTTTGGCCTGTTTAAATCATATCAATCTGTATCTTAGGCACACTGTCGTCATTTTTCCTGGTGACTAAAAAGTCCTGCCAATCTGGGCATAGCATACGTACATCTAATCAGATTCAATAGCCTCTGAAACCATCACTTATTCCTGCCCCCTTTCTCTTTCCTGTCATGTCTGCAGTTTTTAGTCTTCCTCTCACCTTGGACCTGATGCCCTTAACACATCAAAGACAGGTCACAGCTCACTGCTTCAGGTGTCTTCGAATGTATACCTACCTAGATATTTACAGAAACCATATGCTTAATTATTTCTAGAAGTATTTCTAGCTTTCCTTAAGCATAAGATTTAATAAATAAATTTACAGTGCTAAGTTCTATTGAAAAAATAAATATTCAACACAATTAAGTAATTTCAAATATCAGAGAACTAGGAAGGACACCTCTGATCAGGTGTTAAAAAAAATTACAATGTGAATAGTAGGTTGGAGAGTTCCCGTTCATTTATTCATCAGTTTTTTTTATTATGCTGAATCTTAAATGGGAGCTTACACCTTTAGAAATAAGAAGTAATTTAGTTTTCACTGGACTCTACCCTACGATTTTTATTTCTAATGAGACTACAATTACCCATTGCTCTGGTTTAAAGGTGGAATATTCTCCAAAGTCCTGTGTGTTATAAGCTTGATCCCCAGGGTGGCACTATGGGTAGGTTGTAGACACCTGCAGGTGCGGTTTGCTGGGAGGTCTTTAGGTCCTTGGGGAACTGTGGCGCATTGGCCCACCCTCTCACTCCACTTCTTGCGTCATGAGGTGAGTGATTTGCTATGCCATGCTCTACCGCCTTGATGTGCTGTCCTCACCAGAGACCCAAAGCAATGGGGTTGCTCCGTCTGGACCTCCCAGCTATAAGCTAAAATAAACCTCTTCACTTTATAAGTTAATTTCTTTAAATCCTTCATTATAGTGCTGGAAAGCTGACTAATACAACCATTGATTATGACTTTTCAATACCAAGAACTGGCTAGACTCAGAAGTTTCAAACTGAATCGGTAATAACACTCTTGCATAAGCTGGGATACAAAAATTTAAAGGGACACTCACCTGCTTCACAATTTTCAGTCACAAGTCCTTTGTATAGATGGTGGCTAAAAGAAATCTTTGCATCTTCTCCTTCCATGTGAATGACCAAGAGACCAGTGGTTGTCCTGCCTGGGACCCCTTGATCTGTAACTATTAACTGCAGCCAAATGGGGAAATATTCTGACAATGCATTTTGCTGAAGTTTAATTTCTCCCGTATATTTATCAATAGAAAATACGGACTGAGTATCTGCAAAACTAAATGTGACAGTTCCATTGGGCCCAGCATCTGGGTCATCAGCTCTCAGGAAAGCAACTGTCTGGTTTATAGATGACTGGGGGTGAAGAAAAGCTTCTAAGGGGTTCTGTTCCCAAACTGGATCATTGTCATTAACATCAGTGACAGATACCGTTACAATTATTGTGGTACTTCTTGAACCCTGGAGGCTACAGTCTCTGGCCACAACCTGAAATGTATGCTGAGATCTGGCTTCTCGGTCAAGCTCGTGGGCAGTTCTTATTATGCCTGCCGCAGGGTCAATGGTGAATGTACCGGAAGATTCATCCAACAGAAAATACTCGATTTGCCCATTCAGACCTTCGTCCTCGTCCACAGCAGACAGCACAAGAACCATAGTTCCCACTTCAGCATCTTCTCTCACAGATGACTGGTAATGAAGGGTGGGGAAAGCTGGGCTGTGGTCATTGTCATCCAAAACCCTCACTTGCAACTGTGCCACAGAGCTTTGAGGTGGGTCTCCCAGGTCAGAGCAGAGGATGATGAGGGTAAAGTTGCTGACTTGCTCCCGGTCCAAAGCACGAGTGGTTGAGAGTTCTCCTGACATTTCTTGAATAGCAAAGTACTCATTGGTATTTCCATCTATTACAGAAAAGATTGAAAAATTATTTGAATTGAAAAAGAAGTAGCTATCTGCTACCATACATATGACTTTATTCATTCATTTAAAGATATTTCCTGTTTCATCCTAGTACTGTTGTAAGCACTGGGGATAGAACAGTGAGCATGATCAAATCCCTGACCTCGGGAACTTATAATAGGGAATAACAATATAATATGATTCAATATACATCTTTTTAAAAGAGATAGAGAGAAAGAGAGAGAGAGAGAGAGAGAATCACTTTTATCTAGTTTTTCATGTGGCTTTTGTTGCTGTGACACTTCATTGTGAAGTGATGTTGGGGTTCAAACCTGCATCATTGCATATGCCAGGCAAGTGCTATAACTGCCAAGTCACTGCTCCAGCCTCTCAATGTACATCTTAATTGAATCAATAACTAGAACGCTTGCTTTCACAGATTTTTAGCAGTCTGATTTTTTTGTGTACATTTACAACTTGTTATAATCATAAATTTTTCCTCTTGGGAGCCTTAGGATATTAGGATAAGAAACAGGATATAATGACCATTTCTGGATATCAATAAAAATTAATAGATCAGTTATAGTACTCTCCCAACATATTATTCACTACCAGAATTTATGCCTATTACAATACCACAGTGAATTTCCTAGACATTCTTGTAGCATGTTGTGCCTGAGTCCTGACACTTCAGCTACAGTTCGCTGGATCTTTGCCCACTTATTCCATAACATCAGCAAGGAAAATCTTTCATTCATCTCAGTATCCTTCAAAAGTATCTTCTCTACTCTTTTGCATGGTTTCAAGCACAATAAAAATTAAAACCCAACACACAATCAAGATGTCTCGAAGTCATCCAGGTAAATTAGTGAGGGAAACTGTGGTTCAAAGACTTAGCCATATTTATGGATGAGGGCAGGATGAAAGGACCAAGTCCAATAGTGTGGGACCTTACTGGAATACAAGAACTAGAGGAATCTGGAAACAAAGTGCAATAGCTTTCAGAGAAAGCAACTGCAATAATGAGGGTTGAGGCTAAGGAGAGGATCCTGCAGTTTTATCTGTAGAAATAGTTCATCTATAATCAAGTTAGATATAGTCAGACAAGCCTACATTGCTGTGGTATTTGTGGCTCAACCAACATTTAATGAGCACCTACTCTATTCCACAAATAAGTACTTACTATGTGCTCTAAGTGTGCGTTTAACATCGGGAAAATGAGGAGAATAAGATCCTATCTGACTCTCCAGAGTTTACGTCTAGAAGGAAAGTTAGGTCAATATCTAGACATTAAACTACAGTGTGAAAAAATCCTATGTCCTGGGAGTTAGAAGCCCAGGTCAAGGATGCCCAGTCCTGTGTTAGGACAAGGGGAGAAGCCAGACTACAAGATTTGGAAAGAGTGTTCCACACTGAGCAAATATCCTGTATGTAATCCCAGTGATAGGAGAATTTAGCAGTTTCCAAATGCTTTAGAGTGTCTGGAAAACAATGTCACCTGGTTTTGGCATGCAGAGAGTAAGGAAAGGGTTAGCACAGGTGACGACATAAATTTGGGAGGTAGGTAGAGGGCCTGAGCATGGCTGTTGAAAAATCTGCATTTTATCTAACAATCCATGGGGAGCTCCTGAAAGATTTTGACAGGACAATGTCATGAATAAAATTTCTGTTTTAAGAGGAAGACTGAGACAGCAAGATCAAAGCTTGATTAGAATATGGGTAAGTTAAGAGGGTGTTACAGTAATCAACACTTGAGCAACAAAGAGGTTCTGAAAATAATATGTGCAAAGAAGAAACGCACATATTCCAAAGAAACGAAGGAGGAAAAATAAGGAGTAAGGGAGGAAAATGTTATCAATCCTTTAACGCTTAAGATTCACACTATAGCATTTACTAAGCCAAATGGTGGTGCTCTAAGGGTTAGTGGAACCTTTAAGAGGTGGGGCCCAGTGGGAGGAAGTTAGGTCTTTGGAGACATGCCCTTGAAGGAGACTGTGGGGCTCCATTTCTTCTTCTTCCTCTCATTTGTTAACCTGGTTTGTGGTATATGAGTTTGCTCTTCCATGCACTCCCACCGTTACATGCCACATAGATCTTAAGCACTGCAGTTCATCCATTGTGAACTGGAAACTCCAAAACCATGAGCCAAAATAAGCTTTTTATCTTTATATGTTAATAATCTCAGGTATTTTGTTATAGTGATAGAAAGCTGATGAACATGCAAAATGAATGATGTTTAGATCAGTTGTTTTTAAAACAGTTTGAATATCCCTATGGTTGCATGAAGCTTTACAAAGAGTACCTGGAAACAGGTAGCTTTACGGTATTTTTCAGAAGTTGAATTTACATATCTTTATTTAAAATTAATTGGTTAAAATTGTTAAATTTTTTAAAATTGTTCTGCCTAAGAATGTACCTAGGATCATAGGGTTTACCTTTCCTACATTTGCCTTTATCACTACCCTTATCACAAATTTAAATTAAAAAATGGGGTGCTACCTCTCACTCAGTTAAATGGCTGCAAAATAAAGGAGTCATTCCCAATATTGATATTTAATATTGAAACAATGACTTTAGTGCCTAGGGAAAAATATCATTTCCAGTCAGAAAGGGTCTTTGCTCTCAGCTAAATTATAGGACCTAGTTAAGTTTCTAAGTAGTGTATAAATAAAAAGAAATATTAATAATTGATTTTTTGGCATATAATACAGAAAAGTTTCAAAAACTAACTTTACTTCTATCAAACAATAATTTTCTCATTAAAAAAAAATCTGAAGAAGGAGCTAGGTAAAGACCATACCAAGTACCCAAGAAAGCCCTGGGTTCAATCCATATGTGAAAGAATGTGCACAGAAACTCTCAATTCTTACATATGTAACAAAGAAAAACAGCAGCACTCGTTGCTACAGCCTGTCTTAATCTAGGGCACAGGAATGCATACCCATCATTCCAACTACTTGGGAGGTTGAGGCAGGAGAATCATTGAAACTCAGAAATTTGAGGCCAACCTAAGTAACATGGTGAGGAGCCATCTCAAAAGAAAAAAATTATGTGAATTCTTGAGCTAACTAGAAATAAAACAGCCCATCAATCTCATTAGGAGATCCATTTCAATTGTAATATAATTTTACTTTTCATGTTTAATAATGGTTAGTCAAAATTTGGAATATGTTTTTGCCATTTTAATTTTACAATAATCACTACAATAACTACAGCCAAAATAACTTTGAAATTTGGACAGTATATTACATGAAAACTTTTTAAATTTTACATTCCAACATAAATAGGTATTGTATTTGTGGAAAAATGTAACAAAAGACCAATCTTTTAAGGAAAAACTCTATTAAATTATGATTAAAATTTGGCAAGAATGTAAGAAAGAAATATTAATTCAAGAAGTAAACAACAAATTAAGTGATCATATGAAAGAAAAAATCGGAGAAAAGCTATCCATCTATCTAGTAAAGTTAATATGAAAGCAAATTCACAGTTTTCAGGGCTGGATTTTTAAAGAATGTGGAGGTGAGTAGTTCAGGGTGGCTGTAGGAGGGGTGGAAAGGAAGCCCACGGGGCCATCGGTTCTTATTTTGTGCATCTTGTAGGAAGATGGAACAGATACGGAACACGGAGGAAACACTATATAGTGTGCATCAACTCAAATCAGTCTCAAGGAACAAATTTTAACTAGAAAGAATACTTACCAATTATGTGGAATCTGACCGCTCCGTTTTGGCCAGCATCCATATCAGAGGCCCAAATAGTATAGACAACCTCTGGCTCCTGGTTTTCCAGAATCTCAATGTCATGAGTGGCGACAATCAACTGTGGCGCATGATCATTTTCATCCTCAACAGTGCAGAGAATTGCTGTGGTGCTGGACAATGAAGGGACTCCCCCGTCTCGTACTAGTACTGACAGGCAACACAAAGACAGCATGGATTGTGGCCATTAACTCACAACTAGAATACACTGAATACATTGTCAAACTGAATTCATTGACTAGCACTGGGTCAATAACAATTTATTTAAAGACACCCTACTGAAATGTAAATGTTCACTGTTGACATTTTTGGGGTTTTTGTCTGGCGAATTTTTTTTCTTTTTTTCATGCATTGCAAGAGTCGGGGGATTCCTTACCTTGAAGCGTGAAGGCCTCTTGAACTTCTCTGTCAAGCGTGGTGGTTGTCACTACCTCTCCAGTATCAGGATTGATCTCAAACAACCCAAAGGAAGCCCCTGGCATGATTTCAAACTGAAGCATGGAGTTGATTCCTCAAGGGGGGAAAAAGGAAAAGAAAAGAAAGTAAAACCTAGCCATCATCCCTTCGAAATCCACTTGACCATATTCCTATTCATTTCCCTTTGAACACAGGAGGCCATAGATGAATGAGGAAGACAAAGCAGCAGGTAGCGAACAGGGACCCGAAGGTAAGTATATAAAGGTTTTCAGGGTGGAAAGGACTTCTCCTGAGGGTGCTGCAGACCCCTACCTAGATGGTGTTTCTAGGTAAGGATAGGAGAACAGTCAGAACTTTATTCTGAGAAGCTATGGGCCATACCGAGTCTAAAGAAAGAGGACTCTGTATTGATAAAACTAAGCATATGTTACATAAAGAAGGGAATTGCTGTAACTCCTCCATAGTTACAGAAATTGTTTCGATTGTGCAGACATGTTCTCCTTGGTCTCTAGAGGAAGGAACTTTAGATCTAGTCACTTGGTGCAAAGTTGGTAAGCAAATGAAAGTTTATTATTCTTTGCATGGGCCAAAAATGTTCCTGTAGATGCATTTTCATTGTGGAATCTTATTAGGGATGTTTTAGATCCTCAACAAGAGATTAATAATTTTAATAAAAGAATTAATAGTTCTACTCTTGATCTGACAGAGCAAACCCCTCTTACAAAAAAGTGAGGGAGATAATGGAGCCCTTTCTGTTAAAGATGGGGGTGAGCTTTCTCCTGAGGATGAGGAAGAGCTAGAAGACGCTGCAGCTGCTCATCATCGTGAGGATTTTGTGACTCCAGTAGGGATTCAAATCTCAATGCCACCTAAATATACAGGCCATAGCCCCCTCCACCAAGATCAGTGGGTTTTTCAGGAGCAATGAAGGAGGCCCTTAAGGAGGGAGATACTTCTTGTGCTTGCTTTCCTGGTATTTTTGATGAGCCTCCTCAGTTGGAACTGTGTCCGCTTGCAACTTGTCTCAGAGGTTCAAGACGTTCCTCCGCGCCGACTCCACTCATCCTTCTGGGACCCAAGAGTTCTTCTGGGGCTGGCTCCCCAGAAGAGGAGATTCTTAAACAGCTTTCAAATTAAGGTGAAAGAAAATCTCTTTGGCTGCTCTTGTGAAATAAAAGCCCCATGAGCTGAAATGCTTGATTTTCAAAAGTCTTATGAGACTTCCCCACCGTGAATGCTTAGGATTTTTTCCCTCCCATAAAATTTTTCTTATGAGTGTACAACTCTACAACATATTCCTAATTACTCCTTCTAACACCCCTGATCGTGATTTAATGGCATAATTGTAAGCTTGTGGGGCAAATGACAATTTCTGTGGATCGACCCTTTATTTAAAAACCTGTGCTCAGTTAAAGCACTGTTTACTCTCAACCTCAGGAGGCAGAGTTCCTTATGTGTTTATTTTTTCCTTTGTTTTGCTTTTTACTTAGTAGCCAGTCTTCTATCTGGAGTGAGTAATGTGATACCACATTATTATGCATTTTGAAAATAATTCTTCCCATATTTTTGTGGTTTCAATTAGTGACTTGTGTCTTCCTCTTTATACCCTTGTTATCATCCAGGAAAAAAACACAGTCTCATCAAACCTGAGAACTAGGAAGAGAAAAATGAAATAGAGATGATTTTGTTTTATCCCATCACCTGGCTAAGCCAGTTGGAAATCTGCATCTGAAAATATTTGGTGATAGCCTCGTGAAGGAGGGTGTGTGCACACATACCCATACATCTGCTCTTAGGCCCCAATACCCTCAATCCCAAGTCTGCTTCGTATGTCCCCAGGACACATCCCTCAATGACTCTCTTTCTTTATCCAGTCCAGTTCCAAGGGCTGTCACTTTAGTAACCTTGCTATTTCTTTAGGTCCTGAAGCCTTTTATCAAAGGTTCCCAGCAAAGCCTTCGCCCAGGATGGTGCCAACCACTTCTCACTGCAATGGGCCAACAATGGCACAATGAGCTTCTCCTTGGTCACCCTTTCCCATGCAGCTCTCCAACCCAACCGCTTTCTGGCTCATTCTCACAGATTATTTTCTTTGCATTTCCCTAAAAGAAAGGGGCCCTTGGGATAGAAGCACCCCAACCTTCTGCATCTACATTCAACTCTTCCTCCCGGCTTTCTGTCTTAATGGAAAAAGTAATTCTTTACTCTAAGATACTATGCAAGGTGCTAAAAGTATAGCTGCTAGCCAAAAGACAAGTTCTCTACGTTCACATTGCTTATAGGATAACACTAAATACGGATAAGTCAGCAGGCAATTACAGTTCCATGCGATAAGACATGACATGGAATTGCAGGTCCTGGGTGGGGCCTAAGAGCAGCAAGAAATAAACTAAGCTGCCTTTTTTTATAACCTGAGACCCTAAAGATGAATGAAATTGATCAAATACAAATATGCTATAATGAAACCCATTTTCTGTACAATTATTTGTAGCAAAGAAGAATTTTTAAAAATGAATCAACCAGTAAGAGGGGAAAAAAGAGTGTTCATATGTATTCAATATAAAATTCAAACATTTAACTGGCATCTATAAATCCCACATGATGTGAACCTTTCTTACTTCCTCAGTCCTGGCTGAGGCTTCCCTTCTGACCTCTGAGTGTGCTAAGCTTCTTTCCACTGGGGTTTCTGAAATTGCTGTTCCCTCTGCTCCTCCTTCACTTCTTTACATGGGGTAGCAGTTATTCAACTCTCTCAGAACTAAATCCTTTTTTCTATACTCTGCACCATAGTATTGAATCTGGGGATCTGAAACCACACTTCTCTTTTACCAATCGACTCTCTCTGAGGGTTTGTCACCCAGGGACACTAGAACGAGACTGAAAGTCAGAGGAGATTGATGGACAATTGCTTATTGTCTGTCAGCATGCTATTCAGTCCCTTTTAGCCCTCCAGAAATAGGCGCTTCAAGGCCTCTTCTCACTCTCTCCTAGGCTCTATAACCCCAACCTCCTCTATTTCCCAGTGGTAGCTGCTTCTCGGAGTTGCTTTTTTCTGGGTTACCCTTGTATTCTTTTTCTGGTAACTCAATTGTACAACACGTGTGGTAGCATCTAGTTTCTCCAACTGAATGCGATTGATAAGAATATTTGGCAAAAGTGGTTCCCAAGTAACATGGATTCTGAGATTGCTTTGATTCTGTCTTTGGCCTTCAGAGCAGTGCTGAGTTTCTTGCCCTGGTAAATGGGACGCTCGTCATTCAGCACTTGGTGTGATATCAGGATTAAGTTATTAGCTGTGTTTGACTGCACTGGAGTGGCTATTAAAGGACTCAAATTTGTTAGAGATCAAGTGGCACTGACTTCAACTACATATTGGCAAAAGAAATATGACTCAGGGTGATATTTTGAATGCACTAGAAATTTAAAGAAAGAAAACCGCAAACTGAAATTTTAAACTTGCCACTCAAGTCATAATTACAAAACTGGAAAGTTTCTATGGGAGCCCTAAAATGAATCTCCCAGAAGATCAGGTGCAAATTGAGTGACAGTTGCAACAGGTACCTGGTAGGCGGATGTCTACATCCATGAGTACCCAGAACCAGAGTCAGACTTCAAAATATTGCAGGTAGTCAAGTGCAGATCTGATGCAGTCAGAGACAACTTACAGTTTCAAAAGAATAGCAAGAGTTGCCCAACTTATATTGTCATAAACCTTGGGAATATGTGTGGATTAGCAGAACTTAATTAGCCTAAGTTGGTGGTAGCTTCAATCAGCATGTAATTGTGACTTTCTGTAGCAATGTTCCATAACCTCAGATTGGGGCATTTAACTTTGAAATGCCCAATGGTCTAGCCTATCTCCAAATCCCTCTGTCAAGACTTCAGGAAAATCAGAGTTTCTAGAATTGGGGTACAAAGTCAATAACATTGATTTGGTCCTGAATCCTATGGATCTCCTTTCCACCCCTGGGTTGGGTGGAATCTGAGACTTTGGGCAAATGCTATTGGTGAAAGAACTGGAGAGCATGCCAATGAGTAACTTCTAATAAAGTGCAGATGAATAGTTGATGGATATTTGGGCTCTGTAGATGACACAGAGAACATAGCACCACATATACAAATTGACTTAAAAAATGAACAGCCAACTTATGCATTTACTATAGTGAGAAATTGTTACTACAAAATGACATATATTAAAATACTTTATTATCTGTGAGAGTTTGGATCTAGAAATGTCCCCAGAAATACTCTTGTTTTGAAAGCATGGTCCTCAGTACAATAAAGTTCACAGGGATTTTTTTTGGTTTTTTTTTTTAGGTACTTGGGATTGAACCCAGGGTGCTTTACCACAGAGCTGCACCTTCCGCTCTTCTTCATTTTTTATTTTGAGGCAGTGTCTTGCTAAGATGTTGGGGCTGGCCTGGCCTCAATCTTGTGATCCTCCTGCCTCAGCCTCCCAAATTGCTGGGATTAAAGGTACATGACACCCAGAGGGGGATCTGTAGCCAGTGGTGTCAGCTATAACCTCATTAGTAGATTAACCCATTTGATGGATTAATAATTTGAGTGACAGGTGGGCCATGGAAAGAGGAAGTAGGTCACTGGGGGTTAGGCCCTTAGGGATTATATCTTGTCCCTGGCTCCTCCCCATCTCTCTCTCTCTTTGCTTCCTGGCTGCCATGAGCTGCGCGTCTACCATGCCTTTCCACTATGATGTTCTGTCTTAACCGTGGACCCTAGCAATGGAGTTGACTGACCATGGATTGAATCTCTGAAACCAAGAGCGTCAAATAAAGTTTTCCTACTCTAAATTGTTCTTGTCAGGTATTTTGGTCACAGCACTGGAAAGCTAACACAAAATCCTTATCCTTTGGTATACGTACAAATAAGTCTTCTTCCAAAGGTTGTACAGAATGGCACCTTATAATTTCCTGTGAGGTTAAAGACATCAGCCTGGTAGCAATATTTCTAAGACTAAGGCAACGAACCTTTACTTACTTTCATTAATTCTAAGCCATATATTTTTCACATTTTATATTTCAGAAATTAGATGGAGCTTCTGATTAATGGTCCTTGAATTCAATGAAATACCATGTTTCTCCCCATCTGCAAGTATAGGTTTGGAAGATGCAGTACTACATCCAATGCAGTGTGAAATCTTCCAGGAAACCAGACAAGGAATTTATTCAAGAGGACCCCAGGCGGAGAACACATTTTTATGGAATAGAGAATAACATCTCATTAACTAATTCTATATTTCTGTATGGCAAGGCACTGTTAAATCATTTTGTATTCACCACTACTGAGCCAACCTGAGTCACCGTCCCTGGTGGGGCACCTCTTCCTCCAGGGAGTTAGAGGGGCACCACAGGGACAGGTCCTCACTTACTAACAACGGAGCTTTTGTTGGTGGCACCAAATGCTGCAGCAGTTTTAATACCTTAGTTAAAATCTGGTAGTTGTTGTTTTCCTTTTAATACAAGAAGAAACTCCTGTTAGAATTAGTGTGAGTCATACACCATAAACATCCAGTGCTCAAATCCCTGTGGGTTTTGAGTGCCAAACAACACTGTATGCTTACATTTTTTTGAAACTGCATTATAGAATGCTAGAAAACATATGTGAAGCTCTCTGGTTTTAAGTAATGCTATCGTATTTTTTAAAATACATACTATAAAGTAAACCATTCATAAATTCAATGCAATGCCAGTTATGCTAAAATCTTGCCTACATCATTTAATTCTTCTGCATAATCCTATTTCATTCTTTTAACCCACTAAGCAGAAATTTTAAAAATGGATCAAGAGAAAATATATTCAAAACCTAATGCATGCATACAAGTATTTACATGTATTTACATGAACACCTGCTTAACAGATCTGGCCTCATTAAAAACGGTGAGATTTCCAGCAAATCAAAACCATCACCAAAATATGTAAAGGTACATGAGGTTCATGAAGGTATTAATGTGTATTTCAAACATCCATTAACGAAAAGCAACAAAAAACAAAAATGTGTTTAAATTTGAAGTAAGCAACCATAATCTCTAGAATAATGAGTTTTCATTTCAAGTATAATTAACAGGTTGCAGAGCACTGATTCTAAAGACAACAGCATTAACACGACACAACTTGACAGTGAAAATCAGGAGGATGTGTTTATGATAATCATCTTCAGCTAACACACTCAAAAATTGAAATTACTTTCTCCCTCTTCAAACATTAAAGGAGAAAAAGTTCTTTGAGTAAAGTCCACTGCAAAAATAGAAAATATATACAAGATTGCTAAATCACACAGCACGAGCAATAGGTTCGGTGTATGTCTGCCTACTTTGGGGAGCAGTTTCTATGTTACCCAGAGCTCTGTATTGCTCTGTTTAAAACAGAGAACGCTCTAGGAGAACCTCATGGAAATGGAATTATTGTGAAGCACAAAGCTTGTGTATGTTCTCTATTGTTTCCAACACTTCAAAAATGATTATCTCTGGCAAATAGATAAATAGATTCTCTAAGCACAAATGTACAAATAACTCCAGTCCTGTATCTTTGAACATAGGAAGAAAAACTCTTTGATCACACTGCCCCACTCTGGTCAAAAGAGGGAAAATTAGGTTAGCCCTTGAAAATGGGTTCCTAGCATCTAATACAAATTCGTGTAAAATGCATTCATTAAAAGATATTTTCCCAAAGGCAAAAGCTCCAAATTGTATATAATTTAGCTTAGAAGGTCAAGAAAGTTATTCTTTTGATTAATAACTTGGGGGCAGGGGGTAGCACTGTTGTTAATACTGTTATTTCCATAGAAACTTCCTTTACAATTCTTACAAGAAAAGAACAAAACAGTATAAGGATATGTAATGTCACTTGCTATATACAAATATAAACTTAAAAGACTGGCTTATTAAGTTATTAGTTGAGATGTGAAAATTCAGAATATGGTGCTAATAGGAAACACTGCTGTATTTTTTTTAAGAGAGAGGGACAGAGAGAGAGGAGAGAGAGAGAGAGAATCAAATTTATTTAGTTTTTCATGTGGCTTTCATTGCTCCAACACTTCATTGTGTACGTGGTGCTGGGGTTCCTGCGTCCTCACACATGCCAGGCAAGCCCGTAACCACTCAGCCACCACTCCAACCCCTGTACTGTAATTGTAATCATTGCTTTGCTTAAAATAAAAACTAAGTTAATTATTAAAGCTATCAAATATTAAATGTCAAATGAGTCATAGTGATAGGAAAAACAAATCTCAAAATATATAAATTCCTAGCCATGGTAACTGTTCACCCAGAGTTACTCTCTTTATTCGGTAGTTGATATTAATAATAGGAGTAGTAATGGCAATTAACACTGGACATTTATTGGGTCAGACACTGGTCTAAATTCTTTCCGTATAATAGCACACTCATAAGAGAGGAATAAATTGGGCAGTACTATCATCTCCATTTTACAACGAGCAGAACAGTGAGGATTAGTGGCTTGCTGTCCATTACACAGCTTAAATGAGTGCTGACTTTACGATTCAAACGCAGGCGGTCTGATCCCAGCTCTTCCAATATTCTCTACATTGAGGAAATAAAAAATCAATTTGTCTTCTTTACTCAAGACATCAATTACACTCTGAAATAAATGCCATTCCTTGTCTATAAATTTTTTACTATCAAGATCAAATCAATGTTACATGTTAATTAAGTAGGTACTACTCTAATGTAAATGATAATAAAGATCCATACAAGCAAACACTATAAGCATGTGCGTGTGCGTGCGTGTGCGTGTATGTGTGTGTGTTTTAGATGTATGCAAATGAAACAAGTATTAGAAGTCTGAGATAACTAGCAGCTGTTCATTCTGTTTGAGTGGTGACTATTTTAAACTGTGTCCATGATAGCTTTTGAGTGTTTTTTTCTAGCATTAATTACTCAGTTTTTGTATTCTGAAATTACCTGAATCTCTGTCTTCCACTTCAACCCTTGTGATAAACTGTCCTGGGCTTTGGTTTTCTTTAACTGAAACTTCATACAGATGCTGCTTGAATCCTGGTGCGTGATCATTCACGTCCAGAACACTGACTGTCAGGGTCTGTGAGGATGAAAGTGCTGGAAAGCCCCCATCCAGCGCCAGGAGGGTCAGAATGTGTCTCGCTTTTAGTTCATAATCCAGAGGACGAGTTGTACTTAGTAAGCCTGTTTTAAAAGAGAGGGAAAGAGAGGGAAAGCAATGTTAGGAATATTCTTTAGGTGAGTTATACTGACTCTCCCCATGTCTAACATACCTAGCTTGATTAAAAACTCAGTTTTCATTGTTAAAGACTGAATTGTAAATTTATATATTATCCAGAATAAGCAGTTCACATTTTTATTCAGAAAAGTCAATTTATTTATATTTTAAGATTGAATGAAAATTCAAAAACCATGTGTTCCATACAATTGTCTACTAGAAGGACTACACTGAGTGAAATTATGTTATTTGCTCGTCAGTGATTGGAGCGGAAGAACGTCATGCTAAGTGAAATAAGCCAGCCTCAGAAAGTCAAGGTTTGAATGCTTCCTCTCATATGTGCAAGCTGGAGAGAAAAAAGGAATAACAAAAAATGAAACCTCGAAAACAGAAGGAAGTAGAGTAGAGGAAGGGAATCGAGGGTCAGGGTAGAGAGAAGGGAAAGGGGAAAGATGGGAATAGAGTCAATCAAATTGAGCTATACGCACATAAAAATATATCACAATGAGACCCACTTTTAAGTATAATTATAATATACCAACTAAAAAATAAATGAAGAAATGTGAGCTCAGTAGAGGAGAGGAACGGGATCAAGGGGAGGGAGGAGGGGAGGGAAAGGAGAAGTACTAGGAAATGCAGTTGATCAAATTATGTTTCATGCATATATGGAAATGTCACAGTGAATCTCACTATTATGTATGATTATAGTGCGCCAATAAAAATATGCATAAAAAGAAATCATTTGCTTACCCAATATTTCCCTCATTTAAAAAGATATGACATTGACAATACATATTTTAATGTCACATGACATTTTATAATTAAAAGTGATTGAGCTAGGGCTGGAGTGGTGGCTCAGCAGTTCTGGCACTTGCCTGGCATGCGCAAGGACACGGGTTCAAACCCCAGCACCACGTACACAACGAAGTGTCAAAGCAACAAAAGCCAAATGAAAACTAAATAAAAAGATGGATTCTTTCTTTCTCTCTCTCTCTCACTGTACCTCTCTCTTAAAAAAAAAAGTGCTTGAGCTATAAAAATTTGAGTATGACTACATTACTTAAATGTTTGATTTTTGTTAGAATTATGGTCTCTTTACATGTACTCTGAGTTAACTGTCCTTTTTAATAATAAAGAACAAGAGTGCTATAACTCAGACAATAAACTTCAAAATAAAACGTCTCTGTCATATTGCCATTGAAGCACATAACCCATATAAATAAAAAGTCACATAAAGATGGTCATTGAAAGACTTCAATTGTCACATTTTCTTTTTGGATTGCTGATTGCTTCTCTCCTTCTCTAAGAACTTTCCTTCAAACAACTGGAGAGGTTTATTGAATCAAATTTTAAAAAATTTTTCAATGATTACTCATCTCTTTATAGCTCATAGCCATTAGGTATTGAAAACCTCATTATGTCTTCTTTATAAGAAACATGAGTCTTGTAAGAGGAAAAAAATCCCACTTCATATGAAAGGATCTGGCGATTACTATTTAATGTCTTTGAAAAAGATCTCAACCGAAGCAGCCACTGCAATTGCTCAAAAACTGTGATATTAAGATGAAATTCTAATTTTATTCATTCTTTTTAACAATCTGAAGTCGACCTTCCTTAGCCATCTTGGAAAACCTTTTAAGTAACATTGGAACAGGTCCGTGGAGAGCCCTAGCGTAACGGGAGTCATCAGTCTGTGTCTGGACTGTCTCTCTGTCAGTTGGGTATTTAACTGGTATCCACACATGCCTCCGAATGGAACCATATGAACAGGATTTAATAAATATTTTGATGAAATTTTCCAGCAGAATAGAGCCAGACTGTAGTCATGACTTCCAAATTCTGCACATTCTGTTCCATTCCAAATAATGCTCTTATTAACAGCTGGACCAAATGGTATACATCTGAGATTTTTTCTTAAGGCTTATATAGGCATTCTTTTTTACAGAATGAGATAGTATTCTACTAATTTTTCAATGTCCCCTGAAAATCAAGTATAAGGAAGTGCATTTTCACATTCGGAAGACTACATTTTGTTCATGCAGTTACATAAAACTTATAGTTGTTGTCATGTGGCAACGCAGCGACAGTAAACAACTGAAGTGACAGTGAGTGACACTTCCAGAGTATTTGATAGTGATTTTCTTTCTTTCTTTCTTTTTTTTAAGAAAGAGGGACAGTGATAAAAAGAGAAAGAAAGAGAGAAGCAATTTTGATTGAGTTTTTTATGTGACTTTCCTGGCTCCAACACTTTGTTGTGCACGTGGTGCTGGGGTTCGAACCCATGTACTTGAGCATGCCAGGCAAGCGCCATACCCACCAAGCCACTGCTCCAGCCCTTATGATAATTTTCAAAAAATAAAAGGTTACAATTGATGTGAAAAGCAATAGTCAATTTCTACATGAATTCAACCATTATGATACACATATATATTATTTCTGATTATGTCCAAATATTTGTTTACATAATCTAAAGATAAATTCCTATGCCTAAACCTTAAATAATGCTGTTACTACCAAGATTTACTTTTGGTACCATCTCTGACTGCAAGGGTCCATAACAGGGGCAAAGACGTTTGTTACTTATATTCAGCCTGTGAGATGGGAACTAGCTGCAAAGCTTAGGTACTGTTAACAAATAGGCAAATTACATTTGGTTCTCAAAACATGACCTCTGTGCTCATCACATGTATAAGTTAAGTATAATAATTCAACAAATTTTAAGCCATATATATCTTGAGAGCTACCATTTTAAAAGAAAGGAAAGTGAAAAGGATAAAAGTAAGAGGTAATGAGAAGCTTTAATTGAAAGAGAAATAAAAAACATCCAAATCAGAAAGAAATAAAAATATGCTTGTTTGCAGATACAAGATTTTTAATAGAAAACCATGATGATTTCACCAAAAACTCCTAGAATAAAATTCCAATAGCAGCTCTGTAAAATTATAGAATATAAAATCAACATCCAAAAATCAGTTGCATTTATATACACTAATAAAAAAACTACTTAAAAATGAAATTAGGAAAATGACCCCATTAACATAGCACCAAAAGAGGCAAAATACAAGATAAACTTGCTTAAGGGGTAAGGGGATAAGCAACTTCTATACCAAAAATTTCAAAATACTAATAAAAGAATTAAAGAAGGTGCAAAGGGAAAAGAGCCTTCATGAAGTGGAAGACTTACTAGGATTAAAATGTTCAAACTATCTAAAGTGATCTACAGATTCATGGCAACTGCAATCCAAAATTCCAATAGCAGGTTTTTTTCAGAAACAGAAATAAAAAGAATCCTAGACTTCATATAGAATCTCAAAGGACCCCAAACAGTCAAAATAGTCTTAAGAAAAATGAACAGTGGAAGGAATCACACTTCCTCACTTCAAAATGTATTACAAAGCTACAGTAATCAAAACAGTATGGGACTGGCCAAAAGACAGCTATATAACAGTAGAACAGAGTAGAAAGCCCAGAAATAAATCCATATACATATGACCATCTGCTCTTGGATAAGAGTGCCAGGGATACACAATGGGGAAAGGCTATTCTCTTCAATAAATGGAGGAGAAAATGTGGGAAAATTTTATATCCACATGCAGAAGAATGAAGGTGGACCTTTACTTTATACCATATGTAAAAATATACTCGAAATGGATTAAGTACTCAAATGTAAGACCTGATATGATAAAACTGCTAGAAGAAAATACAGGGGAAGACTTCATGACTTTGGTCTTGGCAATGAGTTCGTGAGTTTAACAATAAAAGCACAGACTACAGAAACTAAACTAACCAACGGAATTTCATCCAACTAAGAAGCTTCTACACAACAAGCAAAAAGGAAACCTAAGGAGTGGGGGAAGTATTTGCAAATTGCATATCTGATAAGAGGTTAATATTCAAAGTATATAAAGAACTCCTGCAACAAAACAAGAAAAAAAAAGAACCAAACTTAAAATGCACAGAGAACTTGAACAGACATTTCTTCCAAAAGTCATACAAATGGCCAGCAAGTATAGGAAAAAATGTTCCTTGTCATTAGTCATCAGGCAAATGCAAAAAAAAATGAAATGTCACCTTATCACTGTCAGGATGGCTATGATAAAAAGTTGGCAAGGATATGGAGAAACTGCAACCATTGCATGTTGCCAATGGTAGTGCAAAATGTTTCAGCTGGGAACATTCCCAGCTTCCCCAGGAAAAAAAAGAAAAAAGAAAGAAAGAAAATAAAACAAAATCATACAACCCAGAACGCCCACTTCTGGATGTTTATGCAAAAGAATTACAGTCATGATCTCCAAGAGATAGCAGCATGCCTGCATTCGTTGCAACACTGTTCACAATAGCCAAATGTCCCTCAGCAGATGAATGTATTTTTAAAAAGTGGCATATAGCTATAATTGAGTACTATTTAGTCTTCAAAAAGAAGGAAATTCTATAATACGTGAAAACATGGGTGGCTTTGAGGACATTGTGCTGAATAAAACAAGCCAATCACATAAATACAATACATCACAATTCCACTTGTAAAAGGTATTTGAAATAGACAAATTCACAGAATCAAAGAGTGCAATGCAGGTTGTTGGAATGGATGGAGGGAGAAAAGGGAGAAACCATAGTTTCAGTTAAGCAAGATGAATTTGCTCCAGAAATCTGCTGTATATCATTATATTCATGATCAAGAACAATGCATTGTATAAATAAAGCTTTGTTAAGAGGACCAGTCTCATGTTAAGTTTTGTTGTTGTTGTTTTTTTTTTTTAACCACAGTACAATACAATATGAAATGTTTAAAGTGACACACAGGACACTGTACCTGACAACTCATCTAGCATAAAGGTCATGTTTTCATTTCCTGAGAGGATGCTGTAAGTTACTTTTCCATTGCTTCCTTCATCTGGATCTTGGGCACTTACATGGTGCACCACGGAGCCCACCGTGGCATCCTCTCTGACATAGGCGATGGGGAAAGATGTGAAAGTGGGACTGTGGTCATTTACATCCAAAATCACCACTTTTGCCACCAGCGATCTCAGCCGCCGGTCTGTCACATTCACAGCCTGATCGGATGCGGTTACTGTCAGGATGACAGCTGGAGTGGTCTCTCTGTCCAGGGGCGAGGCAGTGACTAACGTGCCAAATGAGGGGTGGATGAGAAACGGATTCACGTCAGGATGGTGGGATTCGATGACATATTGTATCCTACTGTTCAAAAAACTACCGTCACCGTCTTTGGCATTGAAGACGTACACCAGCGTCCCTACAGGAGCATCCTCTTGTACACTTATCACAAGCAACTCATCCTGGAAAGATGGAGAATGGTCGTTCTGATCTTCCACATCAATACTAAGGAAGACAGTGCTATTCTGGGGAGGATTTTTGCTATGGTCTTTCACAATCACCCTGAAAAGATAATGAGATGTCATTTCATAATCTAGTTCTTTAGAGAGGTACAGGTCTCCTGTTGAGCTGTCGATTTCAAAGTGACCGTCCTTGTCATCTGCAGCAATGCTAAAATGCAGTTTTCCATTATGAAGCTGTTGAAGGTGATCAGGTGACTTTATCAAGCTTGTTATTTTTGCAGGCTTCAAATTTTCCGGTATAACTAAATGTCTGATATTCTGAGAAATGATAACTCTCCCTTTGTACAATGGTATAACCTGAAATAAGATTTAAAAGGAACTTTTAGTTTGGAATATTTTAAAGCAGGTAGCAAAATATTAACTTAATATTAAATACCAATATGTGTTGTGATATTAGGTTGGAAACTAATTCCTATTTGTGTTATATACACGTGTTAATTGGTGACAAAACATCTTTTTATATGATGTAATTCTAATATGCCTCAGATTAAAAATTGCGTAATATTTAGGAGATAATAACTACAGAATTTTCTACTTTTTGTAATGTGTGAAATGATAGTTTTGTGAGGCCATGCTACAGTTAAGCTGAAATACAGCCTTGTCGTGTTCTTCAAAGGGAATGTGGGATGGCTAGTTCTCCAAATTAATCTCAGTCTCTCCATAATGACATCTCTGTGCATGAAATATGTATCTTTGTCTGAAATAAAAAATTGAGGTATGGCTATGTAGATTTTTCTCCTAATCTGTATTACTTTATAAAGAATATAATTTGAAAACAGAACTCCTGGGAAATATAGTCTTGATTATATACATATATTAATATCACTGATTAATATGCATTAATAAAGAAATCTACCTATGAAGTCAGTCACACAGTCTTAATTTTACTGTTTGGTGTAATTTTTTCCTACTATGAAAACGTCATACAACTTGTTAGATATAAGTAAAGTCTTAAAATATGGATCTTAAGTAACTGTTCCAAAGCTTTAAGGATTACAAGCCACTATGTGGTTATACAGCCATTGTTGACATACAAATTTTCTCCTACAAATTTACCAAGTCCTGGTTATTAAGCTATAATAAAAGACATATCATAAACAATGCAACTTAAATGCCCATAGAGTGACCTTGCAAAGAACTGTCCAAAAAGAATTTTAGAAGTTATCTGGATTTAGCTGGGTGTGGTGGTGCATGCCCGTAATCCCAGCAACTCAGGAGGCTGATCCAGTAGGATCACAATTTCAAAACCACTCTCAGAAACTTAACAAGGCCCTAAGCAATTAATTAGACCATGTATCAAAATAAAAACTTTTAAAAAGGGTCTGGAGATGTGACTCAGTGGTTAAGCACCCATGGGTTCAATAACCAATAACAAAGGAATATAAAAAATTTATCTGGATTTAAGCCACTTATGAGTGATAAGAAAGAGATAGGTATATATGTACAAAATGCTTTTAAAATAGTCTTTATGTACTGAATGTATTGCCACTCTATACACTTGTATAAAAATGAAACCCTCAGAACCTTCTTTTATATTTTATGGTGACATTACCTGAATATTAATAATTGCCTCTTCATGAAGTGCAGGTACTCCCTGGTCACTGGCGATGACTCTCATCCTGTAGAAAGGTCGATAGTCATGTGAAAGCATCGTGGTGGTTCTTATTTCACCATTGTTGGCATCGATCTTAAAGTGATCAGAATAATCTTCTACAAACACACACAAATTAAGAAACTAATGTTAATTGACAAGGCAAAAGCCCAATTAATCCAATATATCTATGATCATTTGGAATATGTATTTGCCTTAAGTTCCACGATGGTTTGATCATGTTGGAGGAGACAGATAGGTTTGCCCTGAATCAAACCCTATGCACATAACATTTGCTACTACGTTAATAGGTACAACTTTTATGTTTTCATATATCAGCTAAAATAAATTTAAATTTAAAAAGAAGTCCACTAACAAGACACATAATCAAATTTTTAAAATGTTCAAGCATGTAAAACAAGTCAATAGAATTACTTTTCTGTGCTCCCCACCTAGCTTCAATAATTATTAATACATGGACCATCTCATTTTATCTAATCCGTGTTTATGTACCTCCTATCTCCCATTTCTTTTTGAACTAAGTCCCAGAAATCACAGGAATTGCATCATTTCTTCCATACACATTTCAACATGCACCTCTAAAAGATAAAGAATGTTTTTAAATAATCTTGGTACCAGCTAATGTTTCAAAAATAATGATGAGGGACTGGAGTGGTGGCTCAGTGGTTGTGGAGCTTGCCCTGCTTGTGCAGGTGACTCAGGTTCAGACCCCAGGACCCTCATACACAGCTGAGTGTCAGAGCAATGAAAGCCATGTGAAAAATCCAACAAAAATTGATTCTCCCTCTCTCTCTCTCTCTCTAAAAAAAATAATGATGATGATGATCCTTAATGTCATTAAACAGTCAAGACATTTCTATATTTCCAATTGTCTGATAAATATTGTTTTGTTGATTTCTTCAAATTAGTACCAAAATGAAGCTTCTGTATTCGGTATTTCTTAAGGGTGTACATCCCTGACTTGCATTTCTTTATTGTGCCCTTGGAATTCATTTGCCTAACAAACTGGATTATATATCCTGAAGGTTTTCATGGTCTATATTTGGCTACTGCATTTCTAATATGTTCCTGTTTTGTACCTTCCTCAAAGTGGGAGAGGGATCTAGAGTACTGATCAGATTCAGGTTGATTTATTGGCCAGAACACAGCATAAGTGCTGTGCTTCTCTTCAAAGGCATATGTTTGGCTGCCATTCGGTTTTGATGTTGACCCTGTTGGTTCATAACCTAGATCCACGAATTCATTAGGAATTACAAACATACAACATTAACATTCTGCTTCAGTATCCACTCTTCATTTATTAGCTGGAATATTTCAACAGAAAAATTACCTTTTATGTAATTTTTGATAACCCAGAAGAACAGTTCATTATAGGAAAAGCAATATAAATGCTTGATGCTAAATTTTGATTTAGCTGTTTTTGAAATAATGGGTGTGTTCTCCAGTATCCTTTAATATTTCAGCTATGAGAAATAAAGTTTTGTCTTATTTTTAAGCATGAACTTCAACATATTAGATAGATGTGTTTTGACATACTGCCATTTTCATCAATGTTAGTGCTCATATTGTTGAACACTGGGATCATTTTAAAGATGATTCCTGGGCCTTTTGGATGTGATTCTAGTGGTCTTCAGTAACCTCCTTGTAACTGGTAGAGAAAAATGGTATAGACTCATCTAGTAGATTTCCTAACACAGAGAATAGGCCATTTCTCCAAAGACATCTGGTTCCTTTGGATGGAAAATGTTTTGGAGAATGATATTCTGGAAATTAGGGGTGCTCATTATTTCTGGGTTGGTCATCATCTCTCGGCCTTTCCAGGAGACAATACACACTGAAATGCATCATCAGTTTATACAGATACTTATAATTCAGATTGATGCGTAGAGTTTCTAGTTAAATAGTAGATTACATTCTTCAATTAAATCTGAATACTTTATACAATGCAAAACACTCAGACAAAGCCTGAATGGATAAAATCTTCCATTCTTTGATTCAACAGTTGCTGAGTCACAGGCATTGAATGATACTGCATCAGTTGTAGGCATATAAAGAAGAATAAGTAAGAACTCCTGCATTTATGAAACTCAGAGTACAGGTAGGAAATTATTATTAATTTTATGTTTTTTAGTTGTGATTTCTATGTTTTAATGCACATGCACTCATTTTAGTCTCATAGGAATACTGTGGATTGCTCTTATGAATGCGATTTATATCTTTATTCCCATTACACTAATTTTTAGCTTGTTATTTTATCTAATTTTGTGGTTGCCTCTATTTTGTAATGAGCTAAAATAAAAACAAAAGCAACACATATTACCGCATTTCATATTGCTACATTCTAAGTGTTATTTGAGCAGCTGGGCTGACCAATTCTCAATGTTTTGTCAATATTTTAAAAGAAATGACCAAGTATAAAGAAGGCAGTGGGCCGATGTATGCCTCCAGATCTCATTCCCCGTGTCTGCGTGTGTGTGTGTGTGTGTGTGTGTGTGTGTGTGTTCCTCTTCACACCGCTGCTTTTCACAGGTATACCATGTTCTCTTCTCCAGCTCCAAATCAAATAGGAACCAAAAACCCCACACAGTTCTTCCTGGCCTAACTGACCTAGTAATAGCCAAAGAAAGATTTTTGAACGCATGCTTGCTTGCAAAGCCACTTTCCTAAGAGCCTGGAAAGAGAAAGTTGAGTGGTGACTAATGGGAAGGCAAAACATAAAAAATAAAATTAAAAAAGGAGAAAGAATGGCTGTCTTTAATATAGATTTGCTAATCTTGTTATTATGTATAGTTTTAATGCACCAATCTTTTAAAAAGGAAAATTAACTGAAAATAATTAGATAGATCTGCTGCAGCAGACTCATTACCTCTGCACAATCCACTGTTCAAGCTTCCTGGAAACTTGGAAAGACCCTCCAAAATGTTTACGGGTAAAGAAATGCAGATGTGGGTACAGGGACATGAAAGGAGAACTCGTCCCCGCACCAAGGAGGCAATGGGCAGAGCCATCTGTAACTCCCCAGTGAAAGGCGACAGGGTTGACAGAACTACTGTTGGAGTCAAATTCTTTCTATCTTCAGTAACTTGCCGTGTTTACTTAAATCTCAGCATATTTGCAGGCTAACGTATGCAAATCTCTAGGGCACTGAATTTCACTGTAGAGTATTTCACTCAAGCACACCGTACTAAGCAAGCTGTTAAGGCAATAAATATATTCTGCTCCAAGCCCCATTCTGCACACACGAGTTACTCCGACGTATACGGCAGAAAAGGAACCGTAAGGACACAGAATCAGCATACCTCCAATTGAATCAGGGACTGTTCACTGTTCTTCAAGGTAGTTATACCCAGGAGGTTGATCATGCTTGAACATGTTTTTCATGATCCAGGCTCTTTTTCTGTTAATTGTCTGTAAATATCCTTTATCCCATTTTTGTTTAATCGTTTGTCCTTTTCCAACTAATTTGTAGCAATTCTAAAAAGTCTCAATATGATTTTGTACTGGCCACAGGGTTACATCTTCTCCCCATCTGTGACCTGACTTACAACATTGTAAACAATGGCACCTTTTGTGAAGTTTTAAGTTTTAAGGTAGTTTTATTGATCTGTTTGTGAATTTTTTTAAGAGAGGACAGTGAGAGAGACAGAATCAATTTTTATTGAGTTTTTCACATGGCTTAGTTGTGTACGTGGTGCTGGGGTTTGAACCCATGCACTTGCCCTTGCCGGGCAAGTGCTGAAACTGCCAAGCCACCGCTCCAGTCCTATTTGTGAATTTTTTATTTTATTGTTTGAAAATCATTCTTTAACATCAATGCCCTATAATCAACCTCCATATTTTCTTCTGTAAAAATACTTAAATCACCTCACCTTTGATATATTGAGAGGTAGAGACATAACTTTTTTTGTTTTAAAGAGAGAGGGACAGTCAGAGAGAGAGAGAGAAAGAGAGAGAGAAAGAATCAACTTTATTTAATTTTTTCACTTAGCATTAATTTCTCTGACACTTCGTTGTGTATGTGGTGCTGGGGTTCAAACCCGTGTTCTTGCGCATGCCAGGCAAGTGCAAAACCACTTAGCCACTGCTCCAGCCGCACATAACTTTTTTTCCATAAGGGAAGCCAATCATATCCACATCATGAACTCACAGTATCTCTTTCCCCCATTTTGCGTGCAACAAATCTCCATTTTCATGGAATGTGTTCTCCATTTTTCCCCACTGGTCTATTTATTAATCAAAGAGTCCATACAATAGTGACTTAATCATAAATGTTTTAAAGATTCAAATCTGGTGGAGCAAACATTCTACTTGTTCTTTTGACATAGTTACTCTGTGACCTTTGATCGTCCGTGTGACTTCCAATCAGTTTGTCAAATTCCGTCAAAAACTCACTGATATTTCAACTGGGAATGCACTAAACTTATAAACATATATTGTAAGCATTTTCATCTCTAGGATATTGAGACTTTCTAAGTATGAACATAACAGTTTTTTATATAATTTATTTCATTTGCCTTTTTCATTTGTCTTCACTAATATTTTCCAATTTT